>NW_019059988.1:1375799-1396594 GCF_000696155.1 Zootermopsis nevadensis | reverse complement strand
GTATGTGCGTCGCGTGTCAAGCAGAGTGTATCAGCGTGTACGTAGTACTGCTACCACTCCCAGTACATTCCCTCATCTGTTCCAGTGCATTCTACTTGTGGGTCTGAATCTTGACTCCTTAGATAAGAAGACAAAAGTTCCTTACATCAAAACCAAGTACCCACTTGATGTGAGTGATTCTGTATACTTGTAGAGGTGTTTCACAGCTGCTTCAGAAACTAAAGACTGATTTTATGGCACTAGCACTAGCTGAATTACTGTTTCATTTTCAGCTTACACAGTGATGTTTGTACTGCAGACATTTAAATTAACTAAATGATAGTAATGTACAGTGAATTCAAAAGTCTTAGTTATGTATTTAAGGTATGATCCTGAAAGTCATAGGTAAACTCAGGGAAATAAAAATGAAACCCAGAATTTCTGTTGCCCCACTGAAGATGTGTTTGGATGCATGCACATGCATATGTGCAAAACAATTATTTTGTTGTTTTATCACCTTTCTGTTTTAAACAGGGGACATCACTTTAATAGGAAACTGAAATTGTAAATATTTGAAAAGAAAATGTTGAGAAGAATATTCACGATCAACCTTTCTTGTGAACTTTTTAGTGATTCTGAAACTAAAACTACAGTTGTTTTATAGCGTTGAGTGAGATCAGAATACTTAATGTATAAGGATTTGTAGGAAGATAATCTTAGCCAATCTGAAGTTACTGTCCTAGTGTTCACCTGGAGAGACTGAGGAAGACCACAGAAAACTCAATCAGGGTAGCCTGTAATCTAACAAAGATTGAAATTGGGTACAAATACATTTTTACGTTAACCTGCCGTCTGGCAGGTTGTTATGGTGATCAAAATGAACCTTTATGACTATTATTTGTTTGATGGTATCTTGTTTGAATCATTTTACATCTCATGGAGGCTATACAGTTTTTAGGCATTTGTATGCTTTAGTGTAAGCAAAGTACATCCTATGGGGCCTGTTATGTATGTCTCTGCCTGTCATGTCTTTCAGCCAAAGAGATTGTGCTGCCACATATCACTGATCATTTCAAGTAATAGTGTTTTATCTGTCATTTGCTGTTCGCCGTACTTGATATCACATCCATTGGATGATGATTATTAAGTAATGAATAATTATAATTTTATGATAATTATGATTTTATGAGGTGGAGGATGATTATTACATTATGATGATTGTTGGTGATTTGATTGTGATGATTATGCTGATTGATTAAATTATGTTTATTTTATGGTGATATTTGTCTGTTGTGTCTTTCAGCAGCCCCTTCATTCTATCTCCAGGAACTGGGTCTCCCTCAGGTCCTGAGCCACTCTTTGACTATTAAAGTTCTTCCCCTGTCAAGCCTTTCACCCCTAGGGTTTGCCTCAATGAGGTTTAGCCTCTCAGGATTGTCCTTTTTGGGCTACCTCCCCAGTTTCTTCAAAATTCGTGGGACTGTCCTATGCTCTGTACTTATGGTCTTACCGCATTCGAGGTTCAAGCACCATGGATATGCCACCCTCAGGAGCTAGGTAAACCCATGAAGATATTGCCTAGGGGTAGAATTAGGACTTCCTCACCTTTACTTTGTCTCCCAAGTTTGCTCTTCACTGTCCTTTTTGGAATTGCCAATAGGTTGCCAAGTCTAGAGAGTAGATGACAGAGGTAGTTTGATGGCCAAGAGCAGGGCTACCCTTGGGGCTTCCCTCTTTGGATTGGCCAACCTTTGTTTTTGACCCACAGTGAGGCTCGTTCTGTCTGTCATGTTTCAGTTAAAAGTTTCTGCTGCCGTCTGTCTGGCTGTATTATTCACCTTAACTAATCTGTCAGCGACCATATCAACTATACACCCTTTCCTCCCATCTACTTCAATGATCAACTGATCATGCTCCCATCTGTCATTGGCCATATCCATGCTGTCATCAGTGAGCATATGAACTAGTTGATATTTCTCATCACACAAAGAACATCGTTGTGTCTTTTGTGTATTCTTACAGAGTACGCAGTCTTAATATGTTTGTGTTTACCAGGCTGATGTTCCTCCTCACATTGAGCATTTGTGCTTTCCTGATGCAAGAGACTGGCCACCTCCACTGCCAGCTGCTCCATCTCTGCCAGGCCCTGGAAGTAATGATGAACAGAGCTATTCGCTTGTGATCACTAGTGAGACGGGAGTACGGAGGTTTGGCTACTGCAGACGTGTTCAGCCTGAAGGTTCAAGCCTGTGCTTGCCTCTAGCATACTGCATTATCAGTCCATTCAGAGCCAGTGGCTTCTACTACAAGGTATTTAAACAGGCACTCTCTGAATATTTAGTAAACAGACCTTAATTTGAACCAGGTACCTCCCAGATACAAGTAATTCCACTAGCCTCTCAGTTTATCATCAGTTTTAATCTTCTTTGTAATCTGATGATATTTTGTTTGTTAAAATGTTGGAGTGAAAGCAAAATGATGTTTATTTGTGCAGATCCTTGCAGAACTGGAGTCTCGACATGGTCAGCCAGAATGGCTTCAAACTGCTTTCATCAAGGAGCTGTACTCTTGTCAGTTTCCTGCTCCAGGACAAGGCCTCAAACTTGATACAGCTAATACAACATACAATATTGCAGGTGAAGACAGACCATAGTACTTGGGCTCATTTTGTCTGGTGTGCTGATTACACTGAACAACAAAATTTAGCGTTTTGATTTTTTCCTCCCAAAATATGGTACGTGTTATGGATTTCGATGAACTGAATCCAAATTTGAAGCTGCATATTGCCTAGCACCCACAGATTTTGAAAGGGGTGCAGGTACCTTTAATATTAGGAGTATTTATTGGATATGAGTTTTGATAGTTTCCCAAATATATTGACCCATTTTGTCACACTTTATTTCCTAATGCCCTGAATTCAACAATTTCAACATGGCATAATGTGTGAAATCTTAATTTAATTGTCAATATGTGGTATGTGAAAGGCAGAAGAAAGTATTGTTTTGCATAGACACTACTTGTTACCAGGTTTGTTACATCAGTCTGAAATGTGGACAAGACCAGTTAGGTTCGCATGTACAGTGGATCCCGTTTATTTGAACACATTGGGACTAGAACACTTTGGCCCAGTTAAGCAGTTACCCCATTTATACGAACATCCACGTAAATGTTTGTTCTTTAAGATTTGTCCCAAATGAATGGCTGCCCTGATCATGGGCAATTCCAATTAACTGGAATCTACTGTATTTGAGTTGAGGTTCATTCAAAATAACCAGGATATGGTAGAACTCGGGGAACAGAATGATTTGGTCATTTGTATGATATAGTGCCAGTGGCAAACATTGAAGTAGCCAGTTACTTTATAAATATGGCAAAAACTAATCCTAGATGTGATACTACATGTGTTGCTTTTTGCAGGACCTGTGTGTAATGTGGTTACAACTGTAGTGCGAAGGCCTATGGACTCAAGACTTGAGGAACGTGACCTCGCACAATTATTCTCCGCTGTGCCTGTACCTGTATTGTTGCAACTTTTTGGGTCACTTTTGTTAGAGAGGAGGGTTATTCTCATCAGCAATTCACTCAGGTAACTGAATATAATACAAATTATATTTGTTAGGGATATGTGAATGATCTGTAAAACTTGTTCTCTCATTGTAAGGGATGAATAGAGATTCAGGTTTTCGATAGCAGAGTGCTGTTGGGAATATTATGTCCAGATAGAGGAAACAAGAGGATAATGAAGAAATTTACATTTTGACAATATTAAAATTTGTGTTCATTGCATACTATTGATAGCTTAATAAAATCAAGCTACCTTTTTATTGGGCAAACTCTTAAAGAGAGAAGATTATCTGTTCTTTGGCTAAGTGTATTTTCAGGAAACATGAAATTGGTGATATGAACATAATGTATTAAGCAACCTTGATTTTTGATGGTACGGGACATTTTGGGTATGTAGTCGCATATGCCAAACTTGTCATTTAAAAAATAGACTTGTTAATGTTCATAAAAATTAATTAGGAGGTCTGTGTAACAAGAAAGTGAACCTTGTCACTTAACATTCAAAATACATTATTAAAACTGTGTGTTTACTCTTTTTTTAATCAGTTCATAAAATGTTTTAGATAAAATTCTAGTATTTGGAAAATTTAACCTTTTATTTATGATGAAAAACTAAACGTTGGTTTGTATTTTGTACACTGTATTTCCCTTTGAAACATCACTAAGCAAAAATACACAAAAACATAAAAAATAAACAATTGCAATTTGCCACCATCTCCATTTTCATGTTAATATTGTTGGTGGGCAGTGAGCAATTGGTGTTTTAACACAGAGTAGAATGTAGTTGAATAGGCAACATGAATTTTGTAATGTATCTCCAGTATTTGTTCAGAATCATGGTTGCTGCTGAATGAAGTATCTGTTGTCACACTTATGTTGTAGTGTAGGTCTTTAAACTGTTGCTTATTTTAAGTGTAGTTCTCTTCTCAATTTCTGATTTCCGGTTTGCTTTTATATTTACAGTCGGCTGTCATCCTGTGTGGAGGCTGTTCAGTCAATACTTTATCCATTCTCTTGGCAGCACACACTGATTCCAGTACTACCAACTTCTCTATTGGATATTTGCTTGTCACCAACACCATATATTGTTGGTATTCTCAGAGGCAGAGATTCAAGCACTGTAACAGAACCAATTGATGAGGTATGTTGCCTTATATGTCCCTTAGAAGATTTTTTTTTAAAAAAATCATTTGAGTTAGCTAGGTGGCAGTATTCAGTGTCAGAAAGAGATTTCCTAAGCAGATGCATGAAGAACTTGACTTGGATGAATGTTTATGGTATCAGAAATCTGATATTGTGAAGTGACTGCTGCAGTATGCAGTGAAATGTTGAGGTGGCACCACTTAAAATGTTTTCTATCTTCAGTATCATAATAATTTAATTCCCGAGTTTTATAACATGAGGTGGACCAACAGTAGCCCAGTGGGGTTCTGCACACTGGTGGCCAAAGTGGGTATTATCAGAGTTTGAATTTGTTTCTTTACAGTGGTCACTCAGGTAGCCATTGTTTTGGCGAGTATTGTTATGCATTTCTTGAATTCTTGTTATGGTTCCAAAATGGTTTGTGTTGATGTAAGTAGAGAATCATCTGAAATGTTGGTTTGTGTTAAGATTGTTTACCTTTGTTGGATTAGATTTGGACAGGTTGGTTTAGGTTAGGTTTTGTTTGTTTGGGTTAGGTCAGGTCACCTTATGTTACGTTACCGTAGGTTCGATAAGGTTGTGATGTGTGGAGTAAGTCAATGTATGTAAGGTTGGATTAAATTGATTTAAGTATGATAGGTTAAATTAGATAGGTGAGAAAAATGATGAATTAATTTGCTGTGGTTAGAAAATATGGGGTTGCAAAAATGTGTGTTGGGGGGAGTTCAGATTTAGTACCCCTAATTGTGCTGTGCAAAGAATACATGAGGGAATTCTGATGTGTAATATACTTTCCTGACTTGTTCCTGTGGGATAGACAACCTGGGGTCATAATTACGCAACACTGGGAACGTACGGTTCTCAGTGTAGGAACATGTGCAACGATGGGAAATGAGGTTGTCATTGGAACACACATTGTACAACAATAATAGCGCATGGATTGTTTAAACAGTGCAAAGGTGATCATTAATTGTATTAGTACAAGAATATCCTGAGGCATAATAAGGACCTCAGATGACATAGTACAAGAATTACATTACCATTGTATTGCATTAGTGCAACAATAACATGCTTGATACAGCATGAGGAACACCTTTGAAATGTCAGTGTACTCCAACAAGTACACATTTCTAATTTTATTAAAATTTGGGACATTTAAATTGGAAGAACATTGTAACATAATTGGTGCTTATGCTGTGGGTTCTGTGTTTTTAGAACACAAGATGGATTTGTTGTACACTGTTACAATTGATCATTTTCTGGATAATATCTGACGCTTCACAGATTACAGTCTCAATTATCTGCATGTAAATGTTTTCTTCTTCATCATAATACAATTCTTCTGGTCTCCTGTAACTTGCTCACTCCTGCCATTCATTTGTTCATAGTTGTCGCTCAGCATTCCATATTTTACATGTTAATAGTTATGTTTGTATATTGCAGATGATGATGGTAGACCTGGATGAGTCACAAGTTTTACGGAGTGTTGGAGATGAATCAAGTATCTTACCTTCCAGGCTCCGTCGTTGTCTGAAAGTAGCCCTCCAGCTTGTTACTAACACCACCCAGCCATGGGATGCATCACGGAATGTACTTGTGTCTGAAGCATTTGTTCGAATGTTTGTTGAAGTTTGTGGGCATTATCGAAATCATATCGTCACCCAGCAGGATGGTATGAAAGTATTTGAGGTTTGTGAAACATCAGTCACAGCAATTTGTCACATTTGCAGAGGAAGTAAAAAGGACAGACAAAGACAAACATAATGTTATGTTGACACTTCAGTGTCTGCTATGTAGAATCCATATCTTCACTTCTGTTTACCATGTTTTATTTCTGTATTAATAGCTTCAGAATTTCTGCCGTCTGTTGATAGCTCAATAAGCAGCTTTGTTTCATGATGTATCCAGAGGGAAATGGTCATGTTCCAATGGAAAGTTTCTATATATGAAGTGTTTCATTTCACTTCCTTATTTTGTAAGGAAAAGTAGACTTGTGGTGTCATAAAATCAGTATTTTTTTTTATGAAGCTTGGTTTAAACATAATACCACTAGAAGTCATCCCAACTTCTGCACACTTTCTTAGCTATAGTTACTGATTTGTGTTAATAAATTATTAATTAGAAATGTGACAGAAAATAACTCAATTACATTACATGTGCATGTACAGAAATTTGTTTATTGTCTCAAATTATTATTTATATGGGTGTTTCTTATATTTCAGAGAGAGTCATTCATTAAAGCAGTTACATGTCAGAGCTTCAGATTGTTTTTGGAATGGTTTACTGAGACAGCTATGTTCTCTGCCTTTATTGAATCTCATCTGGATAGTCAGTCTGATGTTAGAGGTAGGTAAACTGGCTACAACATTTAGTCTTTCTGTGTGTTCGTAAACAAGTTTGGAAATGCAGATATTTGACCAATGAATAATCACTAGTTGACTATAAAGCTGCAGAATACGGAGCATATCTTCTAACAAGGACTTTGTAGTGATAGTTGGAATCTATTGCTATAATTATTTCTCTGATATGTGCCACATAGGGGTCATTCGACATCAAATCAACACAGAATAGACATTTCCAATTTGGCTTCCACATAATTAAATGATTTTTTACAGTAGCATTACCAGGGCTACAAGAAACTGTTAATGATGGTTGACCTCATTTCATAATGATTTCATTGTCAAAAAGTTTACAATGCATTAAATTCAAACATACCATAGCAGAATATGGTACATGATAAAACTGAACAAATGTAAGTATA
The DNA here is from genome assembly GCF_000696155.1 of Zootermopsis nevadensis. The sequence continues at coordinate 1,389,147 of NW_019059988.1, read as the reverse complement.
TATGCATAAATGTTGTGTTTATTACTGTGCAGAAATATTTTAATGTATTTGAAATTACTTATTAGAGATACTGGATACTGGGAACGACCCATTCTTCAAGTGCCTGAGCACTGCGGGTCCCAACTTTTCGTTGGCTTGATCTATAGACATTCGCTAGGACTCATTGGACGAGGGATCGGCCCGTTGCAAGGCCTCTACCTGTACACAGGACAGCACAACACAGAAAGACGTGGACAAACATCCATGGCTTGAGTGGGATTCGAACATTAGAGATACATATATTTTAATATTAATCCTGTGTCTCATTTACATTTGCAGGCATGTTTTACCAGCGCTGCTTGGAGCACTCTGAGGAAATGGAGAATAACACAAGATTGTTTCTGAGGAACTACAAGGTCTTGAATAAAAAAGTTAAAACCTTTGGTGAGCATTACTTTGTTATAAATGTTTTCTGCTGCAGGCAGGATGATTTTTCTCCAATTCTTTGAATGCTTTTAATATTTTTCTTTCCGAAGCATATCAGTCTGCACACCGCGCTTTCCACTATGTCTTTCACACTAGTAACAAATGCCCCTTTTTGTCAGACTACGTATTTCAGTTTTACTCTGTCATTATCAGGACTATAAACTATAAGTAAGTTACTGGACTTTTTGCATCATAAAATGTTTTTGCTAAAATCTTTTAAATTCTGACAAATTTATATACCTATCCCTTTCTTGTAGGTTATGGTTTGATTTCATTTCAGTGCCATGTTACATTTGTTCCATTGTTTTGTTTGCCATGTGTGTCTGTAAAAATAAATTATGTTGGTATGGTATTAGAGTAATTTTTGTGTAAAACAAACTTTTATTTGTTTGGTGCATCTGACCTCCTCTATGTTCTATTGATGGTTCTTTGTTGTGTTTTGGTATGGAGCTTTACAGATGACAATTTCTAAATTATTTCCAAACCCACAATCGTTATATCTCATTTGATACAATATGATCTCTGCACAATTGTAAAACAGTGGTAATTATTGTTGTGTGTTCATTGCAGGGGACCGTCTGAAGGATTGGGCACCCTTCTGATATTATTTATAGAAACAATGCTGCCATTAACACTGATCCTGAATGCCATTACAGTCAATAAGATAAGTGCCATTATTTTTATTCACACAACTTTGGAGATTGTAGATGGCAAACTATAATCCTTATATACAGAAGCTAGAGCAGTGACAATTAAAAAGCATGTCTGTTTAATATATTTGAAATGTGTATATTTATAAATATTGAAGTAGCAACTTGTGTTAGTTATTTTGTAAATGTGTTTACAGTGTAAATGACCACTCATCTATGTGATTAAAAGTAACTTAGTTTTTATACCAAAAGATTTGTAATTATAGAACTGAGGAAATGGTTGCATCTGTAGGTCTGAATACTTTAAACAGATAATTTGTTTATATTGCAAGTTCTTAGAACATGTGGATAGCTTTCATCATGTTACCTAGCATTGGTGCCACACAGATTACTGTTTTAAAGCAAATAACCTTTTCTTTTTTAATTGTCTTCATTTTTCAGTCTTCCTTCTCATTGCATCTTCTAATTCAGTCTTTTCATAGTATCTTACCTATTCTTCTCTAAAGTCATATTTGGCTTCTATATTCCATCATACATTTATCTCATAACTAACTAACTAACTAACTAGATGGCTTACCGAAGCCGAAGGTTCATCACTGAATTAACCAAAGCCCTCCGCTGGACCCTGTCCTGGGCCGACAAAATCCAGTCTCCTTCTACTCCTATCTACCATAGGTCCCACCCAACATTATCCTCCCATCTACATCTAGGTTTCCCCAGCGATCTCTTCCCCTCAGGCTTCCCAACCAATACCCGGTGCACACCTATTGTTACATCCATGCGCGCTACATGTCCCACCAATCTCATTCTTCTTGACTTAATCACCCTGACAATATTGAGGGAGAGGTACAAAATTCTTAACCTTAATTATGCAGTTTTCCCCAGACCCCATCGTCTTCTCTCTAAGGCCCAAATATCCTCCTCAACACCCTATTCTCAAACACCTACAATCGATGTTCCTCCCTCAGAGTGAGAGACCATGTTTTGCACCCATATAAAACAACAGGCAGAATTATTGTTTTGTATACTTTAATTTTCAGGTTCCTATACATTTATCTCATACCATTGCTTTTATTCACTGTAAGATATTTTTCTTTCCTCCTTATTGCCTCCTAATGTTATATTATTTAAATGTTTTATTACTTCTAATATACTTCATTTCAGAGATCTTTACCCATCTGGGAGACATACTACACCAAAAACTTCACTCTGCTTATGGTTATATGCCTCGCTGGGTGGTTGTAATTGACACCCAAATCAGGGCAATAATAATAATAATAATCTGAGCATTCAGCAATAATATAATGTCACTGTTTGATTGATAATACACAGACCCTTTGATGTCTTCCATTTGCCTTTATATCATGATACTTGGGAAGAGAAAATGTTACATGCAAAAACAACACAGCATAATCCAAATTGCCAATGTTTAATTGACCAAGATCTTTTGTAGTGTGTGTTATGTATGAAATATAATACTGGATAGTTTTACAATTTAAAGCAATATGTGCAGTTCCACTGGGAGATCAACTTTCATTTATGGTAGAGTGTGAATTCGTGAAGTCTTTCCAAATTGTGATCCATTCATCATCACATATGTGATGAAAGCACCATTTTATACTTCTTGCGTGTATTTTGTCGTTTGATATTTAGGATTTGAGGTGTTCACAACGATGAGTCTGAAGACAGCCATATTTTGGGTTGTAGTACTGTGCAGTCTACAAGGCGTTACAACCCATAAGAGATCCTTCTTCCTTTGATATTATTTGTGATTTTAAGCTTTTCAATGTTCAAATCCAACATAACAGTTGTATGGTCAGCTTCATAGCATGACCCTTTGCTGGTGATATTCTGTCCACAATGGCTACTTTCAAAGAGACAAAAGAAGCAGAAACACAGAAAGGCACAGGAGCTCTTGACGGTTCTAAAGGTGTGTGATAGGTAGCACGTGACTTTAATAATGTTACTAGAATAGGCATCAAAATGGTATATGATGCTTAAGTATGTATTTGAACCAAGATGGTGCAGACAGCATACATATTGTGATTGATATTGAAAAGGCTAATACAGTATGATACAGATTTTGAACATATATGTATAACAAATTTTTTTAAGTTAATAGTAGATTGAATGTCACTGTTCTAGACTTCGTTAATTATAATTTTTAATGCATAAAGGAAACAATACTAATGATTGAATTAATGGCCTTAAGCTGAACTACAATTTTAAATTGCCTAGTAATGAACATGCATAATAAATAAAAATGTTCCTTGCTATTATGTGTAAACAATTAGTTTGCCATGAAATTGTTTAATTCAGTTGAAGATTAAAAGGAAAATTATATTCAGGATATTAGTCAATTGTTGATTAATTCAAATGTTTGTTTTTAAAGCATTCCAGTAAGTTCTTAAGCAGTATTTTGATGTCACCAAATGTGGACTTTAAGACTCTTGACATCTTTTTTTTTTTTCATCCCCCCCCCCCCCCAACTTATGCTAACAACTCAACACAACCTCAATTCCTTTTTTTTTCCCCCCCCCCCCCCCCCCTTCTTTGTTTGGTATTTTGTACATGTGTTCAGGTTCCTCACTTCTGAAATTTATCATATGTGACCCTGTAGCCCCTTTGTAACACGGTTTTGATTATAATGTGTCATGTTTTTATAGTATGGAGTAGCTCTATTGACCAATCAAGAACACCGTGTTCCTTGTTACCCCACCTATAAATCTGATTTAATATGGGTGATTGCTTCCTAAGGAACAGCCCATAAGATCAGTAGCCTTTTCTTAACACTAAGTTTTGCATTATTGAAGAGGAGAAGCACACATGGGTGTGGTAGGGAAGAAATTGAATAGCCTTAACAGGGCAAATGATTTCCTCGATGCCATAGAAATATTATCTTTCAGCGATATAAAGACTGAGATTTCCATTATATAATTAATGATTCCTTATAATCTTTTTACATTTTGTTGTAAAGTAAGTATATTATAAATTCATTTTTCAACTAACACGACACTTATTTAAAGTGTCTGACATATGCTAATTAGTTGTACCAAATATAAATGGAAGCTAAAATTGAACACATTTTAACTGCACTTTTTACGCAAAATGACACCATTATGCTACGTGTCTTACAACTGCTAATTAGAATAAGAAAACCTATGTTGTGTCTAGTTGTCATCATAGTATTTTTACTGGATGGAGAAAGAAACTTAATGATGTGCTAGTGTAAGCTTAAAGCAGTCTCCAGAAGGTTTATAATATAGATCCCAAGACACTACAGGTTGTTTACTTAAGCCTCATATCATTTATTTTCTGCAACTAATTTTTACATAAATAAGCTATTTAAATGATATACAAACACTATTTTTACTAGGATATGCTATATCTCTTTCTGAGAATTGATTTTTTCTGGTCCCAAAATTTTTAATAAGCTGTTAGATATCTTTGGGCTGGAACTTCTTTTAACCAAAATTGTATTCATCATTTCATGATAAAAGCACATCTACAGTTCCTCATATGATTGAATGTACTTTTATTTTTATCACCACATAGGAAAATGCATTTCTTTGTAACAAAATTTTTAGTTTAGAAATCTACATGAGTGCCTGTTTTTCAACAGACATATTTTCACAAATTTTAATTGTCTGTGAAATTAGCAATTACTGCTCTAAGTAGAACTTCTTACAAATGGGCTACATAATTGTCATTACTTCTAGTTCTTTTTAAATGTAGAACATATTATTTATTTGTGATAGTGTTTTTGTGGGTGGAATGATAGTATTAAAGTATGTCATCAGACCCAGAAATGAGTGCTAGCCTTATATGAATTATCATTCAGTAATATTTGTGTATTATGATGCAATCATATGCATTGTTACAGTCTTCTTAACATAAGATGAATGATGAGGGATAGATTATCTTATTTTCACTTACCTAATGGAAAGTAATTCAACAGAAAGAAAAGATTTTATAAAAATGTTCATATTTCATCTGGACTTTCCATAACAGGTGGTAATTTTTAGTAACCATAAAACTATTTTTTTATATTTCCCCATTTTATAAAATATTTTATCCATCTCTGTTAAAGATTCTGTACTTTGTCCTGATTAATCGTTATTGAAGTTGCCAGTGATAGTTGTAGTTTTCTGAAGTTTGAATTATTCAAAACTTTCTCACAAAATATGCTGAAACTCAGTATGTTTTTGTATGTATATTTAGGTTTGTGTTATGTATAGGAGCCTCAAAATATTTTTGTGAATGTGATGAGATGGATGACACCTTAGAAATTGTAACTGCTTTCAGATACAAAAATAATTAGTTTAATATGCATCGAAGGAGAAATCAGTATGGAATAAACAAACCCAAATTGTGATTAGAAGATAAAATTCTGTCATTTCTTTAACAGTTTAAGGTTTAAATGCGTCATGTTTGTGTTTTATAATTAAAATATATAATAAAATTCAGGTCAATACACAAACTTTATTTTTTTTAGATGTTAAAATTTAAAATTTGCGCCATTCATCGCTATAACGATGTTACAATAGAGCGCCTTCATTCACTACATGTTTCGATGCGAAGCATCATCTTCAGGTGTTATCCTTTAATTTTAAATTTTAAATTTTAACATCTAAAAAAATAAAGTTTGTGTATTGACCTGAATTTTATTATATATTTTAATTCTTTAACAGTGTATATATGAATTAGAAATTGAGAAATTTATTTACTACTGATGAGCAAGCAAACATTTCAGTCTTTTTCTTTCTTTCTTTCTTAAAATGCGAGTAATATATATCAGTGTTCTGAAAATTGTTTTCGGTTCAAACCAGTACCAGTTTTGTAGGACTTTTTTTTATTCTTCTGGGCAGTAATACACCCAAACACCTCACTGATCTTCTTATCAGCTAGCTATCGGTCAGCAGAATCATGAGATTTTTTCATGGGATACTGGGATACATTCAGCGTGACACCTTTTTGGAAAAAGTTACTTCTAAAACTTTATTGAAATCTTTAGTAATACACAGCGACACTGAAATGGGACTGCTCTTGACCAGGAATTGACCATTAGTGATGCCAACAGTTTATGGCGTGGGGTGGAACGAACCAAAATACCTCCAACTGAAATCCCCACCAGGCTGAGCAGCCAGCCCATTGTTCTTTGAAAAATTCAAATTTTTAAACTGACTTCCTTCAAAAATGTCCGGCTACATGGCCCTTTACATGCATACTGAGTTTTATGTCTTAATTCCATCTGAAAGCACCTTAAAATATATGATGGATGGGCAAGTAAAACAGACTCTTGTGAATTGTAATTGTTACAGGCTGATAATTTTCTACTCAAACTTAAATTATATAAAGCGCAGGAAAAAAGAATAACATATTTTATAACATTTCACCTTTGATGCTGTGAACATTTTTATGGGTATACTCAATTTAAAATTTATTTTGTCACATGATGATTACACAAGTTGCAACTGCAGCGAAACCCCAAGAGTGTTTGTCATGTGATGTTGTCTCAAGGTAATAATGTCCTACTGCACTTTGTGTGTGCACATACATGTGCATGTGTGAAAATGTGTGTCAGTTCCATCTCAGCTCTGTAGGGAAGATAGTTCGAAGTCCTGGTGAAAATTTTTAACTGGCCACATATAATGTGTTGTAGTAATAATATTTGTGTGTATATTGAGGAAACATATGTGGTAACCTTGTTTTAATTTGTTATTTCCTTATACTTTTCTGAGTTTCATAAGTATTATCATGTTTGTGTATTTGGAAGATCTAGATGTTTAGCAGATGGTGTTTGGCATAATAGTCATACCATTAATTTTGTTCTGTGGTGATTTGTATCTGGAATTATCCAGCTTCTGATGTTTGTGTTCTTATTTATTATGCGTAGGGTGCATAATAAGAGCAATAACTAATTAAAAAAATGTAACATTTTATAAAATGTTGTTGACTGAACTTGAGGGTTACAGTATAACGTTTATGAATACCACATTATAACAGTTTTAGTTTTTGGGCCAGACTTTTGGCTTACTTTATATGAACTGCATTGCCACAGATGTTTTTAAATAACTAACACCAGTGTAAGCCTGAATTTCCTTCATGATGGCAGTGATTAGGACCAAGATCTGAATAACATCCATGATTGAGGTCAAAATTAAACCAGCAGCTGAGTGAGCTGACACTGCCAACTGTGCAGTGACATAACTTGCTTTTGATAAAATATTAATAGGTTTAACTTGTTTGTAGTCATTTTTTTATATATAAAAAAGTAAACATTTTGGGTCATCGTGGTGAAAATTTAAATTAGTAAATGCAAAATTCAAAGTCTCTGTCACTGCTTCATATAATGAATGTGTCCACCTGTGGTTTGATAAGCATTTGGATTTAAATTGCATGACATAATATACTTGTCATTGATGAATAGATATGCACTGTCGGTGGATTACGTACCCCTGTTGCTGTATCCATTTCAGCAAAATGATGGACAAAGTGATTTTGTAACCTTGTTATTGACTTTGTTAATCACATGCATTGTACCTGTTTGAAATCTAGCTTTAGTGATACTGTAAGTTTGAATCTCTTTTTTATTAGGTTAACATGATGTTATAAGATTGTGTATGCTGCTGTGTGCAGGAAATGTTGAACGTTAATGATGCGTTAAATTCCCACATATGTTTGATTTAACATTTTGTGGATAAAAGAATTCTGTTACATGAGATTTCTTACAATGGGAATTCACTCTAACATTAAATATTCATAAGGCTTTTACATTGTGTTGTCACGTTTTTGAATACAGAGTACTGAAGAATTTGTGTTGTTATTTCCAGTTTTAAGAAACTCATAATTCACCAAGCATTACATGGCCAAGAGTCAGTAGTAACAAAACAATACACATTCACTGAAAACCAACATTCCGCAATGCTACATCTGGCACCATTGCCTGTTCTACATTTCCTTGCTTTGCTTGCATGCGATTGGTGCATTCTTCAGCCGACAGTTCTACAGAAAAGACGCTGTAAGCTATGATAGTCTTATAATAGCAGAATGAAATCACTCTTGGGTAAGGTTGAAGCCTTGAGTGAAACCTTCAAATAAATTTGTAACTATAGAGAAATTAGAATTCTGTTTGAGTGTGTGAAGAAGGTGAATCTAATGTGGTAGACAGTAGTGTTGGGCATAATTCATTATTCCATCATATGTAGTCCCATGCTATATATTCTGAGCTACTAAAGAGCATTGTTAAACAAAGTATAAAATAAATAAAAATCATATGTAGTGACCTGTCTTCCCCCGTTGACACTAATGTGATAGTGTTCTCAGTTTTACCTTTACAAACATACAAGGTTTACATGAATGTTGAATTTTAGTCCATGCATCTGTTGCTATATGAAATCTCGCTCTTGTAAGTCAGGTTTATCTGCAGTGTAACTACATTCAAGAGGAAACCCATTTTAATCTCTGCCATATCGATCATAAGTTTTATGTGGATTTTCTTTGTCCTGCTTGGTAGATGTGAGAATTGTGCCTTAAAATAGGCCACAGTAAACACAGATAGTGAAGGGGTAAAGAATTGGTCATGGTCTCTTTCAAGGTGCTGTCCCAGAATATCATGGGTAAACTAAGAATTAATGATGAAGAATGCTGTAATATCACTTGTAACTTGGAGCCAGTCACTAACTAACTAGCTGGCTTAGGGAACCCGAAGGTTTGTCACAGAATTAACTGAACCCTCCACCAGTCCCTGTCCTGGGCTAGCAAAATCCTTAACGATAAATAATTTTAATGGGTATAAATATTTTGCATCATCATGTTTGACCTACAGTTCCCAGTAATGACCAAAAGTAATAAAACATTCTTTGAAGTATTGGTTACAGTGTAGTATATGCAAAAACTGCTTCTCATTGTAATTAATGTATTTCAAGTGAGCCTGATGATGGCTGTTGCTGGTAGGTAATCAATTTATGGATTTACCATGTAAAATGATTACCTGTTCAGTATATAAAACTACTTTGTTGTGTGCATGACATTCTTACATAGGCTATTTCCTAATTGCTTTTAACTCATCTGAAATTCAAGATGTATATTTCCCAGATATGCGTAAGTTGCACTAATCCTGTTTTAACCCACTCAGTTTTCTGCTTTTATACAAATACGTCCTAGTGCTGGTAGGATCTTAAAAGTCAAGGCTATCCAAACAACATGACATGCGAGGAGCGATAGAATGTACTTTTTTTAACGAGCTAACTCCATAGTATACAGTCTTCTTGAGAAATTGATACTTAATTACAATGTCAAAAATCTGCCCCTTGTATGGCATATGTAAGTTCATAACCATTTTCACAAAATCGAATCTAGCTGGCCTTGTCCCAAGACCTGTGAATGTCACAGTATAGTAATTATCACTCCCGATTCACATCTGTGCTATACATAGGAATATTCCGATATGTATAAATAAAGGTGCAAGCATATATAAATTGCTCGGTGCTCTTTATTTATTAAAATTTAATTTCATGGAACATTATTTTGGTTGTCTTATTTTAATTTGCTACTCTTAGTGTACTATATTTTCATAAATGTAGCAAAAGGATTAGTGGGTTCTACTGGAAACAGAAAAATTGAGTAGTTCCTTACTAATTAACTACATGGAGCAGAGTCTTTCAGGAGCTGATAGTCACTCAACTAGTCAACCTTAAGATCAACTTTAATATTATCCTTCTGTCTATGCCTTGGTCTTCCATATTGTCCATTCCCTTCATATTTCTTATTTCCCCCATGCATGCTACATTTCCAACCTAGCTCATCATCTTTGATGTGATCATCCTAATAAAATTTAGAGAAGAGTACAAATTATGGAGCTAATGAACTTCATTTAAAGATTCTTGATAACAGTTTAAGAAATGTTCCATGAAATAAACATCTATTCTTGCAGTTTAATAATAATTTAAATTCAAATCCGTAATACAATGGATCCTTATTAGCTTCTTTATTATACTTTACTTTCTTAATACTCCTATTCATTAGATTTTATCTTTGCCTGTTGTTATTCTCAGTATGGCCCTAAACTTGACCTCGCTTCACGTGTAGCCTTTTGGTTGTCCATCTAGTCACACGTTACAAAATCACTTATCTGGAAAAACCATGATGTCACAAATATCTTCTATAATAAGCAATACTGTACTAAGAGGTCATGTAGAATAATTATTGATTATCTAATACAAACTTCCATTACGCTCATTATGTGCTGCTTCTTACTATATCTACTAAAAACGTGATGTTGCTTGTAAAATGAAAGAAACTGTGCTCATCCCGGATGCATGGTGAATCTTTTTGTGACCAGTAAGTGAAAAGCCAAGACCATCTCCATTGTTTAAGAATTTCACAAGGTCACTATTCGAATCATAGAGTATAGTCATGGGTCAGCAATTGTGGACTTCCTATTAGAATCTTGTGTGTGTTACATATGTATATATATTTGTATGGCGATATATACCTTTTTTCTTTGGATTACTCGTCTTGTATATCTAATAATCAAACAGCACCAATTATAATTGGTGCTGTTTGAATTTGGTGTTATTAGAAAGTTCTTTAAATTTAAACATTTATTGGTTTTGAAACATTATGTCAGCAAACTAAGTTACATCCTACTAAATGTAGGTCAAAGTAATGTGGAAATCCCATATACTACACTGTTAACCTGTTAGCCTGGTCATTTATGTAATACTTGAGGCACAGCCTTTTAGTCACATCAGAACAAAAGATGGTGATGAGTCATATGTCACACAATCCTATATGGGTGGGCACCCATGTCCTTGTACACATATAATTAAAAGTTTGCTTCAAGAATATCAAGATATTCTGTTGTCTAAATTACGACTTGCATGAGGACACAAGTTTTTTTTATCTTGAAAGATCCAACACAAGTTTTTCTTCCTCTGTTTATATATATAAATAAAATGCACTCTTACAGTTGGAATAACCAAACTGAAATGACCTCCACCTCTGCATTTACTTTCATCACCTGGACTTGGGGACAGGGGTGTCTTTAATTGCTGTCATAATTTTGGGGAGCAGTCATTGATATTTTGATGTGTCAGTCTGGGAAAACTGAGGAAAAACATGAACATTGTTGTATAGTAGCCACACTCATGAGGGTGAAATGCACTGAGTTGCCTGTCTGGTCTACAAAAGAATTGATAAAAAATAGCCAGCCAGTGTTAAACAAGGAATAACATAGATAAAATTTCTGTGTCTCAGAATTTTGATTCTCTTGGGGTTTGTAATTTTCCATAGATTGTGTGGGTGTATACTCTCCCATTTTTGAGTCCTTTTGTTTCCTTCCTTCTCAATACATTTGTAGAGTCATTCGTATTAATTTACTTTCATATGTCTTCTGTAGTAATTTCTATCTTTTACTTAGTGTTTCGATGTTTAACCTTTTTCCATTCTTTCCATTTTATGCTGTTACTGTAATTATTTCTTTTATGCCCAGTTGCATTATTTCCATTTCAGCCCTTCTTCCGTAAACAGTACTTGGCCAATTGAATTTGGAAATAGACTGAAAATCAGGTAGTACATATTTTACAGAAGGGTTTAATGCTGTTGTAGAAAATAACGCCATCGAACAGAGTCCTTTTTTGAGTAGATAAGTTGCTCAGCTAGCCAGAAATTACCCAAATCGTGGAAACTAAATGTTTATTGCTTTATTCAGAAGAGATTGCCGTTGGTCCCTATCAATATATGATCGCATTATGACGCATTCGTAAGTGTCGTGGGTATTGGCGTTATGTTGTTCACAACTCACGTATTTGTCAGTCCGTTGACGTGTCATCTGTCGGAATAAGACATAGTACCGCTGCTTGGTCTGTAGTAGGTTTATGATGAATTGGGGTTAGAAATATCACAAAATACTGCACAAAAACGACGTGGAAAATCATTGAAAAATAATAAATTTATTCTTAAAACCGAGAATGAAAAAACAATAATGGAATCAGCACCCGAAGGCCTACACCGGCAGTACTATACGGGTTAACCCACGCCAATCGTCAAGTATGAAACTTAATTTAGAAAAACCCAAACGGCAGTGCTTGGAGTGCATCCAGAAGAGGCTGGTAAAAGGTAGAACAAGGGAATGGGAGGCGTATGCATGCACCAAAAGGCAGGTTCAAGCAACGATCTGCGGCCACTGGTTACAGTCCGGCAATCACAGGTCCCGCAAGCGGTACATCGTCTCAGAGTAGACAGCAGTGACAAAATATCGAAAATAAAAATCATGAAAACCCGTCCATTCACTCGCATTATTGTATATGTACAGACGGAGATTGCTGAGATTACGTTACTACAGACAATGGCGTCATCAGGGCAGCGAACGGAAGAAATGCTACAGTGGCAAGGTAATGCAAAAAAGAGTGCAGTGAAAGTTTGCTGTGGCGACAATGTGATATCACTGCTTATGTGCACAGGATCATGGCTAATGGCATCATCATGGTCACACCTAACGAATTTGAGCTTTCATCACATTGGTGTTCCCGACTGTACTCTAGAAATGATGGTTTTGGAGCAGCCTCCGTTGGAATATTATCCATACCATTTTTAATGAAAATCCCTCCATATATTCCCAAGTTACTGCTTGAGTATAGACTGATTTCAGATATGTTTGCTGTCTCCAGCAGCAAGTACGTCTGAAACGTCACTTCTACCAGAGTACACAACAAGACTGACATTTTCATATTTTCCACTTTGAGAATCTGATTATGAGGAAATATAGTTTCGAAATGGCAAGCAAAAAGATTTCTTTAGTTACTTATCTTAAAATAATTCAGTAATAGTTGAAGACATATCGCTTCTGACATGGAAGTTACATGTTCTCGTCTGTCAACATGTCAATATTCTTTTCATTTAAGGTATCTTTTTAGTAACTGTTTGAGGTATTCAGTATTTTCGTAGATTATTATTTTTGCATTGTAGTTTTGTTTGGAATTTTGTATGCAGTGCAAAGAATTTGCATGTTACAACTTTAATATGTTGATGATGATGCCAATTTTTATTAAATTTTGTGTAAAAGTCTAGTTCACTTTTGTGAAAGCATGAAATCTCTCAGATAACTGAATATATGTTAACTGCTCAAGTAAAACCTGTGCAATAATGGTAGCTGCTGTTCCTAAGCACCATGCCATAAAGGTGTGGGAATAAAACTCCAGACCTCAGCCGTAGACTGAGGTGAATGTTCA
>NW_019059988.1:1344600-1375785 GCF_000696155.1 Zootermopsis nevadensis | reverse complement strand
ATTGAGGTTGGGTAAACCCTACAGTCAGTTTGAATGTAGTTCTGAAGACAAAATCTCCTGCCCCCATTGGGAACTGAATTATGATGAACCTTAAAGAACTGCATCATCATTATGTAGGTAATAATATATTTGAACCATTAATCAATTAGAAAAGAGATATTTCTGGTACTGGGACATTTTAAATAGTTGGAGCTGAAAAACCCATGAATAGACTGCAAAGTGCTGCTTCTGGCCTTGAAAGCATGTAGGCAGCAAGATGCTGTCATCTGGCATTCTCAGAAATGTATGTGTGTGTGTGTTGCTAGGCAACAGACCACGCCTTCCCTATTAATGCTTACCTGAACCTATATAAACACAACTCATGATGTGGAGAAGGTTACACAATGTCCATATAAGTGTTGCATTAAACAGCTCTGTGTGTGTGTCTGTTTGTATGTTTAATAAAAACTGAAATACAGTGGGGAAGTGTGTGGGCCTACAAGGTAGATATCAACTATATTTTTAATCATTAATATTTTATTCTCTACATGACTGAGAGTACTGCAGGAATCATGTAGTTCTTATGAAGTGATTTTAAAGTTATAAATTTCAGTAAGTGAATCGAGTTGTGGATGTGTGTTAATCAACTGTGTAACTATCAAATGTTATGGAATATACTGTACTATAAAATTAGTTGCTTTGTTGCTTAGTTTGTTAGTAGGTTTATTAGTTTGTTAATCAGTTGTGGTTAGTTTAATTTTAATGGTTTTTTGATTGCTTAACTTTGTTCTATTGGATGTTAATAGATATACAGAAAGTCCTTAAGTTATAAGGATCTACAGGCCCCTACATATAAACAAAGATATTACTTGTCTTAATAATTTTATTTTCAGATATGAAAAGAAAGATACAAGGCTAGACTACACAGTGCCATAATCTAGAAGATAATAATTTTTAATTCTGCTTGTAATTCTTTAATTTACGTCTTTTATTTATATTGGAAATTAAATTCTGAACAAATTTTTGGAACACATTTTGTTTATAACTGGCAGATTTCCTATAGTTATGCAGTTAGTTCACTTTAGTGTTTGTGGATTGATTGTTTCATAAATTTAATAGGTTATGCTTGTGCTTTCTAATAGGGTCAGTTTAAAACATTTACCTTTTATTTAAACTTTTATGTGTGTATTCATGTGTAAATTTTGTGTACATAATTTTAGTCTCCAAAAGATGGAACTATTTTGCCGTGACAATAAACATATTTAAGCATATTTTAATAAAATATTATTTAATATTAAATATAATTCAAATTGTAAGTTGGTAATGAGTTTTATGTTAATTCAGTTTTGGTATAGTACTTCTGGAATTGTACAGAGATATCACAAACAAAGTTTAATATTTATTATTATACATTAGCACATTGATTTTATTTTCAAGTCTAGGTCTTACAGAAAGAGAATGTTGAATTCTTTCATGATCTACAACCTAATTAAATAAATAACATTAGTTTATATTTTTCCTTGTCAGAATTAACTTTTATCATGATTGGTACCAGGAAAAAAGAATACTCAGAAGTTTACAAATGGAAGATTTATTATAGTAGAAGGTAATTTCATGGTAGAAATATTTTTAAACTATTATTTTATCCGTTGTGAGGGATATTGGCCAAAAGAAAAGTAACCTCACATTATTAGCTTTACTGGTCACATGACTAGATTGTGAACAATGATATGAGGTATACTGTCTTATATGTTCATGCTATAAATTTTCATTTTTTCTTTATTCTCCACCGTGAAGTTTTCCAAAAATGGCTATTTTACTGATATCAAGGAAGTTATGTAGGGTATTTTCATTGAAAGAAATAAAGAAATTCCTTCATAATTTTGATAGGGTAACATCTTGGAAAGCAGCCACTTGAAAGGCAGGAGATAGGGGATAACATTAAAGTGGATCTAATGAAGATGGGTTCTGAACTTGTGGACTTGCTCAGGTTAAGTGAAGGACTTTGTTATTTGTGACATTGAATCTTGCCATTCTCTTTCTAGAGACATGGATAGATCGATGGATTTATTGGTAAAATGAAAATGCAGGTATATACATTATTTATTATTTTATTCCACAGATACTTCTAAGAACATTCAACAGAAGTTAAAATGTCTGCACTTTACATAGCAGTTGTCCTGATTACATCAGCCTTTATTCCTCCATCTCTTGGTCAGGGGTATGGTCCTTTGCCACATAAGGCTAAGAAACATCATAGTACAACTACAACGACTCTGCCACCAGATATTGCTAGCTTGAACCTTGATGGACAGCAATATCAACCTGGGTTCATCAACCCAATAAGCAGCACACCTGTTCCAGACAACAGCCTTGGTTCTTATAGTCAGCCAGAATCAATTTCCCAGGGAGCGGGCTCATATTGGTGGCAGAACTCCAATTCTCCTTTCAGTGGTGTGAGTGCACCCTCACCTGCTCAGCAGCCGCCAGCACGGCCGGGTGGTTGTGGTGAAGCAGCTGACGGGTGTGGAACTGGGTCAGCACCCATCAATATCCAGGGCAATCCCTTTCTGAGTGGTTTGAATCCACCTATTACACCTTCAAAACAGGCAGTGGCCTGCAGCGGGGCTGGATATGTTTGCTCTCCAAAATACCTGTGCATCAATGGAACAGTCTCAGAGGATGGACAGGGGACCTTCGAAGTGCGATCAGAGGTACGTTTACATGTAAATTTACATTAGCTCCACATTTCTGTTACAGACAGAACAGTTCTGCCATGAAGAAAAATAAGTATACAGTGTGCTGTAACATTAGTTTTTATTTCTTGTTTAGAGAAATCTACTGCAAAAAAGTTAGAACTTGGACCTTTAGAAATATTAATATTAAAATGCTGCAAATGAAGTGAATAATGGTTATTGGACAGTCACTTATTCTTTTCTTTATTAGAAATTTAAGGAACTGGAAGCTTTTTCTCTGAGTCTTGTGTGTGTTTTTTCTTTTTAGAAATTTTATAATTTTTTTTAAATTTGACCCTTTAAAGCTTAATGGATCAGTAACTCTGCATTTTGTACTCATGGATTTCATATGATTCTAAGTGTAAATGTTGATTTATTTCCTTAAACAGTATTAACTAGTTGATCTTTGTAATGGAGATGGGTGTTTTCTTTGAGGTATGGACTGAATTCTTATATGTTATTTACAGGACCTTTGGCTTCAAAGGATTAATTAAGGGTAAAGTGTCTATCAGTGATTAATTATGAAGTAGGATGGATTGAATGAAGAAGTTCAAGCTAAAGTCCATTGGAAGGCATTTTTGACACAGGGATGAACATTTAGGTTGCATAATACTGTGGAGTTAATTTGTAATGCATAGTTGGTCACAACATTTCGGAACTAAGTAGTTTTGGCACAGCATTAATATATCTTATTCACATTTGGGAATATCCTATTTCAAGCCTAGTTAGGGAATAGCTGTCTTGATGGTATCTCAGTTTTGTATGGTCCCTGCATACATATTCTGGGATACTACCTTAAAATAGGCCATAACCATTTTCCTTCTAGTCCTTTCCAATTTATTGTCACTCTTTCGTTCACACCTTCATTAAATGAACCATGAAATAATGAAGTTTTACTTTTTGTCATTTCTGACAGCCTTATAGCTCAGAGTGGCTAGTACACAGTTTATTTGTAAGCAGAGTATACTTTCACTTTCGCTATAACTTACCCACTGTGAACCTGACTGGACTCATGTTAGTGATGATATCATTCTCTGTTTATCCCTCTTCTCTGTCTGCCTCCTTCCCCTCCACCACATACTTATAAAGCCCTGGACATGCTTTGTGACCACAATGATTCAGTGCTGTTAATCTTTCAGTGGAAAAACCAGTTATTTTAATGGTGGCATGTTTCAGTAACAGTACTTGTGGATTTTTCAAGGTATAACAACTAGCTTAACATGTTGAGTCTTCTTTGGGCAGCTGGTTACTATATCTCCCTTTTTGAGACTTGGAAGGCTCATCACCTTCACAAGTGGTTAGTTCCCTTTCAGAAGTTTAAGAAAAATTTCATTTTTATTTCTTGTCTAAGAAATCTGCAGTGACTTTTGTATATGAGTCTCTCACTGTTAGGTAACAGAAAAAAAAAAGTTATATATTTGGCCAGATTTATGGCACCAGCTATCATTAAGGGCTTTCCTCAGCCCCTGCAGGCCACACTCCTCCTTATCACACACATTTATCAAATCATTTTATTCAGTACTTTCAGCTTTGCAATGGACATTGTGTTCTTGTTTCATAGGCTCTTCAGTTATTTATCATTACTCTTTCAACTACATTACATAGGTTGCATATAACACTGAATTATATGGAAATATGGCCATGAATGGTGAGTAGATAAGGATGTGGAAGGGCACAGTCATGACATATTTTGAGGTTCTAGCGTTAGATTAAGAATGACTATGTTTGAAATTGGTTAAAGGTTCCTCAAGGACAACCTTTGGGGAAATACAGATCTGGGAGGCTAAAAGCTGCATGAAATTTGCCCATAAATAGCATGAACATGTAGGATACAAACTTTGCTGCTTTATAATGATATAAAGCAGACAGGACAGACTATGATGCTACATCCTGCACACATAAACTTGCTGGCCTTGAATCAGGACCAGTTGCACTCCTACTCTTTTCATTTCTTCCGTCTTTTCCACCACATCCTAATATGGAATGTTGCTTTAGGCCTTGTTTTCACGCTGTCAGGAGAAGGGTCTTTGACACATGATGAGATTAGTCAGTGATAATAACTCCAAAAATGTTAGCTTCTGCACTGGACAAATATGGAACATTCATATTCAAATTGTTGTTATTTTGAAATTGAGAACAAATTACAGAAGTGAAAATGAAAGGAAAGTAACAGAATAATATAAAAACTACATGGCCCCATGAGGAAATCACATCTAATATTGTTAGGATGATTAAATGCAGGAGGATATGATATCAGAATGCCATAGGTAAAATTCTCAGGGTACAAAAGACAGTTATGAAATTTTGATTTCCACAACAAAGAATATATTGATCAACTAAATAACTGTCATCTGCAGAAGGAAGAACTTATACTTTGTAATTAATTATTATAATTACTCGAATGCATGAGCACCGTACCATAAATGCCTGTATGGGGCATCAACATACTGTACTTTTTTATGTTGCTGCATAGAGATGAATAATACCACCTGCAACAGTGATGCTAACCTGGCTGCCTAATATTCAGACATCTCATACTACTTAATTTTTTTTTAATTCTTTACTGTGGATTTCTTATTTCAAAGCATGTTAAGCACGAGTAGTTTTCTTTTAATTTTCCAATGAAACTTTAAGGGTGCATACATGTACATGAGTAACTACAGTATTATTTGGCCATGAAAAACTATTTTGTTATGATCATATAAGTTGGATTGAATTAGCTGATGATATGGTCCAGTGTTTGGCTTGTGTGATGAACATTCATCTGCTAAAATTAATGTATTTCATGGTCTTGCTGGATATTACATGGGTTGAAATTGTGTCTTGCAGGTACAATACTGTGATGCTACCTCACAGGTATGCTGTCGCCTCCCTGCTGGACCTAATGAACCCTCTGTTTGTGGTAGTTATGGTTCAGGTGGTAACTGTGGTGGAAATCTGCCTGCTTCTCTTTCCCCTTCTCAACCAGGCATAGTACATGTCACCCCCTCCCCATCTCAGTCAGGATTAATCCATATCACTCCAAGTTCAAACCAGCCTCCCTCTGCTGGAAACATCAAACCAGGAGATGGACTTTCTTATGTTCCGTATTTTCCAAGACCATCCTTCCCAGCCAGTGGAGTCCAGCATCCCAGTGCCAGCATCCCATCAGCAACATATGCTCCAGGCAACAACTTTGGACAACCAATTCCTGGCTCTAATGGAGTGCCAATCGGAGGATCAATTTATGACACTGATAGGCATCCCGTGACTCCCGCAACCAATCAGAGTCCATACACAGGACCTCTCAACACTACTCCACATCCTGGCTGTGCAGCTGCATTAAAGTGTGTTCCAGAATCATACTGTACTGCAGAAGGGGTCATGGCAGATCAACCTGTCATACTTACCAGAGACCAGTATGAGAACAGAGTGCCTCTGTCGGTGAGTGATTGTCATGCTGTGTATGTTGAACATTCAACAGTGGGGTCTCCATGAACATATATTGTCATATACTGCCCTAAAATTATAGCTTGCCTAGTATTGTTGTTGTGGTCCAGTAATGGACAAGGCGTTGAGCTTGATAAGTATCTTAGAGGGGAAGACACAAGAAATGTATACAAAGGTTTGGTGGAAAAATTTCTGTTGTAAAAGTGCTACATAGAAAACTAAAAATGAGATGAGAGAATATTATTATTATTTTTGAATTGAGTTTTTACGTAATAGGTTTTGTGGATGTGAACTGAATTGAAATGGCCAAATGTAAGGTCCAGTGGTGGTTTTTGGTATTGTCAGTGCCAAATCTTTGGTCCATTAGCTCAAAGGTAGTATAGGCAGTCAGTTACTTAACTCATTTAGTCTTTCACACTTTCCTGTAATTTAACAACAATAAAATGACTACACAGCGCAATAACCCAGAAGACGGATATCTTCAAAATGACTTAGCTTGGCAATCATATACTTTTTGCACTGCATGATTTACTCTCTTGTTCCAATAAGACTTGTAACATCTGCAGGAATGTGCTGATCCTGACACTGGTGCCATTGGTAAATGTTGTCGAGATCCCAACTACAAGGATCCCTGGCCAGGTGGCATGATGAAGAATAATGATGGCAATGAGCCTGAAGAGTGTGGTGTAGGATCCTCTTGCCTGGAGCCATACCAGTGTGGTAGCCAATACAAGATTCAGCCAGCAAAGGTGAGCCAGAGATGGGTGCAAGACAGAATGCACGTTACTGAGTCACTCCATCAATCTGACACCAGCAAAAATTTTAGCTGTACTCCATTTGGTGCACACACATTTTCCATGTGTTTTGTTGCTGTCATAGGACTTGATGCTTATTTATTGTTTGCAGACAAAATTAACGGTATTACACTGCATCAGAGACATCAGTTATTTTTATTTTCTCTTTTGTTAAATATATATAGGAAGAAAAGATTTCAGTACAGGTTGTATATTTTAAGGTCATACATAAATATTTTATTCACTGAATCATTTATAAGTAAATTGGTTAAGTTCTATTTAAGCTTCATGTGAAATAATTATTATTTTGGGTCAGTATGTTCCAAAATTAAATTCTATACCCACAACCTCCTCCAATACCAAATTTGTTCAAAATTCAATGATTTGGAGATGAAATATGCCTTTACAACATGTGTTTGTTTTATGCACCTTATATGTGCAACACATAACAAAAATGGTAACTTAAAAAAATACTGATCATATTCACTTGTCTATTACAGCCAAAGAATTAGTTCTGTACACACAACTTCTTGTACCTCTTTTCCTTCAAAACATACTAAACATGAAAATGTGTAGTTTATTCATAGCAAGAGTTTCCTGGATGAATCCAATCCTAGTATAACAAACTCACTCTGAAGAATCCACTGTTACATACTATACAGGATGAACATGAAAGAATTTTATACTTTCAAAATGATACAGAAAATAAATGGGGTCTACTTAGAACTTTACACCCATACCAGTTGATATGAAAACTAAGTTTTATTTCAAATGACCTGAGCAATTGTTGTTGCACACCTCTGCTAGGTGCTACTAGTTATGAAAAAGGAGGAGTATGCTGTGTGACTTGCAGAGCATGTATCGAGTCTTAGTGAGGTGTGAACAAAATTCTGAGAGCTTTACTATCAGCTGGTATAGATGTGATGTTCACCAAATTTTTCCTATGTCATTTTGAAAGTGTAGTGTTATTTTGTGCTCACCCAGTATATTTACCCGATATTAAAATATAACTTGCCATTGTAACATATTTTCTTTACTGTTTAAATAATAAGACAGCAATACATTGAATTTCAGAGCTGCAGAATACTTTTCAGTGGGGCATCAGGCATCTGCTGTTCACATGATCAGCCTGGATTCCCTGATCAGCATCCAGGTGGAACATTCATTCCTGGAACCACTCCAATCTCACAGAAACCTGTCAAGAAACCTACTAATGGTTATTCTCAGCCAAAACCAGTTATTCAACCAATCCCACAACCAGTTCCAGCTCAACCGTTCCCACAGCCGTCTCCATCGTCTCCCCAGCCAGTTGCACAACACTTTCCTTCATCTCCTCAACCATACCCACAACCAGTTCCATCTTCTCCTCGACCATTCCCACAGCTAACCCCATCGTCTCCTCAGCCAGTTGCACAGCACTTTCCTTCATCTCCTCAACCATACCCACAACCAGTTCCTTCTTCTCCTCAACCATTCCCACAGCTAACCCCATCGTCTCCTCAGCCAGTTGCACAGCACTTTCCTTCATCTCCTCAACCATACCCACAACCAGTTCCTTCTTCTCCTCAACCATTCCCACAGCTAACCCCATCGTCTCCTCAGCCAGTTGCACAGCACTTTCCTTCATCTCCTCAACCATACCCACAACCAGTTCCATCTTCTCCTCGACCATTCCCACACCTAACCCCATCATCTCCTCAGCCAGTTGCACAGCACTTTCCTTCATCTCCTCAACCATACCCACAACCAGTTCCTTCTTCTCCTCAACCATTCCCACAGCTAACCCCATCGTCTCCTCAGCCAGTTGCACAGCACTTTCCTTCATCTCCTCAACCATACCCACAACCAGTTCCATCTTCTCCTCGACCATTCCCGCAGCTAAACCCATCATCCCCTCAACCTTATCCACAATCAAACCCAAGTAATGAATTATCCCCTCAACCAACTGTACAGGTATCAGAGCTAGTACCTAGTGCACAACCTCCTACATACACAAAACCTGTTAAATCAGTACAATCTCAGACAGAGTTGTCATTCTCTCAACCACATCCAACACTGCCTCAATCACAACTCCACCATCCTGGATCTCCTAAGCCATTCTTTCAGTCACATTTCCCTGTGCCTCAGCCTCAATCAGGCCAACCCTCAAGACCATCGACAGGATATCCCCAATCAGTCGGAGAGTGCGGGATCAGGAGACAGGTAAGCACATTAACAACCTTAACAGTCTGAGATTAATTTGTCTTTACATATGAGATGCCACATCAGATGCATACTATGTTATTTGAATTTTAAAATTGTACTAGAAAATAATTATCTATAAGTCAGATGGACTTCAGTATGAGATATATTTATTTAAGCACATGACATTCCTCAGGTTCAATTTCATATCAGTATTTCCAGGATTATTACAAAATTAACATTTACAAAAGTTTATTATGAATTAACTATATGATATACAAAAACCAATATTACATTTTTGGAAAGAGTAACTGAAGAAGTTTTTTCTCAGCCATTGCATTGCACAGATATGGCAGACATAACTATCATGGCTTCACAACTTGACTTGCTAATTTGACCTATCATATCTGAAGTTCTTCTTGTGGTGACTTCAAGAACTTTATATGTTCATAGGACAAAAAAAGTAATTTTGAGTTTCTCCTTCCAAAACTGTGATGTTGGTTTCTGTATCTCATTTAGTTTGCTCACAATAAAATTTTGAAAGTTCTCGTGTAATAACCCTGAATTTTAATTCTTAAATTGTTGAACTCTCTGGCATTGGATGGAGAAATTACTTTCTTGATTCTCTCCTGAGTTTGACCAAGGACCAACTTTGAAGTGTTTAGTGACCACAACATAGATCTCCAGGTCTAATAACAAATTTTCTATTTTAAGTTTGTCAAACTCAAGTCATTTATTGTCCCAGTATGAGATTTCTTGGCAGATGGCCTGAAAGTGTTAATACTGTACATGTAATTAAGTGTTTTCTTTATGATAATTTTCATACATCCATATTCTATTCCTATATTTATGGGGGGAAGTCATACAATTTCTGAGACAGCTTCTAAATTCCATAAACCTGAACATGGTGGGAAAAGGGTGTAAAATTATTAGGATTTCAGAACCCTTGTGTTTGATGTGGATCTGTGATGCTTTAGGTATCAAGGCAAGGCTTGAGTGAAGCAGATGCAGGATTTGGTGAGTTCCCATGGCAAGCACTGGTGTTGTTAAATTCAAATCAAAGTGCACTGTGCAGTGCTGCAGTTATCTCAGACAACGCTGCCATCACAGCTGCACATTGTCTCCACAAGTGAGTATGCCATGGAATGAATAACATTCACAATTTAAGAACACTGTGTAATAACCAGATATGTTGTTTTCCAATGTGACCATTGTCCTTCTGTTTTACAGTGTGGAATCAAGTGACATACTTCTCGAAGTTGGGAGATGGAGGATACTTTCAAGTGATCAACCGAAGCCTGTCCATGTGATTCAAGTGGCTGCCATTGCCCGACATCCAGATTTTGATGCAAGCTCCCTGTTTAATGACTTGGCTGTGCTCATTCTGGACAAACAGCTAAGATTTGATGAACATATTGACAAGATCTGCCTGCCACCTAGAGGCCAGGATGTGTCTCAGTTCCAAGGCGCATGTACTGCTACTGGCTGGGGAAAGAAGGCTTTGCAAGGTGTGCGGTGAGACCTAGGCATGAAAAAATACGAGGCAGATTTAGCTGAGCAGTCATGCATCTGACTTGAAAATTAAAAGGATTTTTTAGCTTTATAGGTCAGTTTGGATGCATTACTTCTAGACCAAAATCACTTTTATTCAATGTGTGAACCATGATAACTTGGTCAGTAAAGTGACTGGCTACAGACTGAATGACCAGGATATGAATTCTGGAAGCTTGCAACTATGTCTCATCATCACTGTATTCAGGATGGTTGTGGCTCTGTATATACCCCTGTTCACCTTTAGGATGCAATTCTTAGGCACAGGAGGAAAATTACCTTGCCATTTTGATGTTCTTTTGTATATTAAGCAAAGAACACCTTCCATGTTTTTTGTTCATTTGTCTGTCTGTCAGATATCTGAGATCATATTGCCACTTATGGGTTGACCTGCAAATTCTATCTGTGAACATTAATTTCATATATCATTGCCTGAAAGTCATGGACATAAACATAACCTCAAAGATTCATGCTGTCACCATGTTTATTGTAATTTTTAATGTGTAAAATTACATTCAAAAAGCGTATTCACGTGATTTATAGAAACTTTCATGTGACTAGCTGCAATGATTATTTGGATGCTGCTATTAATACAGATTTCTTCTAAAAAATGTATTTTACAGTTTATAGTAATATAACCTCATTTTACACCAAGATAACCCCAATAAATTGTCCACATTATTGAAGCTTTGTTGCCAAAAAAAATGTCAGGACCTTTAATTAAATTACACTTTTATCACTTCCATCATATAATTTTCAAAGTTATCACGTTGTTATTATTGGTGATGCAAAATTAAAATCCATGCCAGTACTGTTAATGTTTTGATGGAGAGAGGCTGTCTCAATAGAACTTCGATTGCTAGTGGGGTCAGTGTCCATAGTCCAGATGATACATAAATGAATATGGAGCAGCAGTGGAATGATACTGACAAAGGAAGACTGAAGAATACAAAGAAAACCCTGCCTCATTGTCACTTTATGAAACACGTATTCCACTGAACTGACCTGGGTATGGGCCTGGGATGCTGTGTAGACAAAGTGGCAACAGTAGTATAAGTTTGTATTTTCGGCTGAGAAACATTATATTGCTCCTATACTAACAAAATATTATGTAATTACAGCAAACATTCCTGGAAGCATTCTCCACCAAGTACCTGTCAGGCTGATCCCTCACTCAGCCTGTGAGGACACTCTGCGAAAGACTCACCTGGGGCAATACTTCATTCTGAATCAAAGCTTTCAGTGTGCTGTACCAACTGCACCTTCACAAGATTTGTGCAAGGTGAAGCACATTTTGTTGATGTACCTAATATTAAACTTTATGATTCATATCCTTGCCTTAGTGTCCTTTATGGTAGGGTGGTTTTAAATCAAGGTCATAATTGACTGCACATATAGCTCCAACGAAAAATATGCATGCAGAATTTTTAGAGAGAAACTTTTGAAAAGCAACTACCTGAAAAATCCCTTTTACCTGATGTGAAAACAAAATCGAGCTTTCAGAAGATCATAATTTTATAATTTAGACAATGGACAAAATAAAACTTTTACATTTTATAACATACCACTGTCAGAGAACTTCATATTCCAAAACTTACTAATTTAGCACACATGGTGGGACACAAAAACAATGTTAAGGGGGTCATTCTGAAGTGGATATAAGGGAAGTAATTGTTGAGAATGGAACTGGCTCAGTTAGCATGCAGTGATAGGTTTTTCTGATGACAGTGATGATCAGGTTCCATAACATATTTCTTTAATACACAGCTATCTAATAAGTGACTTAAAACTAATCTGTCCCACTAGTAAATGTGTCAATCCATCTGCCTGTATGTAATTCATTATCTCATCTGAATGTATGTGAGATTCATCATTGAATATTTACTTTTATATCAAAGATCTTTTCTTGATCAGGTTGATGTCGGTGGACCAATCGCCTGTGATCGGGGAGACGGACATCATGTACTGAGTGGTTTGTACAGTTGGGATATTGGCTGCAATGTCCCTAACAGTCCAACTGTGCTTGGTGGCATAGATGTTGCCTGGATTGAGAGCATTCTGGACCGCCCAGTGGATGAGCTAGTTAGGGATGAACTAAATGAAATCCTTAAGCAGCAACAACAACAGGATCTGGTAAATGTTGACACTGAGAGTAAGCCAGGCTTCTCTCAAGGATATGGCAGGAAATAGATATGAACTCAGGCTTTAAAAGATGCGACTACTCCTGCTCCAATTGATAGATGATGTGGGAATAAGTGTCTAATCCACATGCTGCCCTAGTTTCAAAAATGCCATAATTATATAAAAGCATAATGTAAACTTACACATGTCCTTTTGATGCATTAATTTCACTGGTCAATAAGTATAAGAATTTAGGAATTCAGTTCAATTAGGAAGTATGTAACCATTCAAACCATTATGGGTATGTGTGATAACAGCAATGAACATTTAGTCTGAAGATTTCTGTCTTCTGGGTTGTTGCACTGTGTAGTCTGGTCGATGTTAATCAACGTTTCAGAGGTCATACTGCCTCCGTTATCAGGACGATATTCATCGCTCTGATGACAGACTACACAGCGCAACAACCCAGAAGACAGAAATCTTCATACTCACCGCTGTGAAAACCTCAAATCTTACAACATTTAGTCTCCTTAAGAGTGGAGAACTTTTGGGGCAGCTGTTAAAAGAAGATGGTATATTTGGAGTTAGTTAAAAGTTAGTCACTAAAGTGACTGTCCGCACAGTGGATGGCTGGAGTTCAATTACTGGAAAAAATATTGGGAATGTTTATTTTTATATTTAAAATGCAACCATGACTTACCTAACCTTGTACACATTAGACGCTGGGAGTGGACATGGCTGGGCATGTAACTGGCCACTCACCTTCACTTAATATGCTGAAATAAAAAATGTAAGCATTTTTACCTCAGTGTAATTATATGCTTCTGTGCTGTACAGATATAATGTATTAATTTATCTTCTCACTCAGTCATTAACAATACTTGCACTCAGATTTCTGACTCTCGCTCTTTTGTGTTTCAATTGTTTAGTCATAATTTTTACACCATTGTTGGTAAAATAACCAGAATACTTTACACATCACTCATTGATTTGTCAGTGAACGAATATTTATTCTCAATAACGATGCACTGATTTTTGCAGTGTAACTGCAACCATTCTAGAAAATGTAGGAGCATTAATTCTTAACATCTCATAACTTTCATGGATATCCTTTGAATTCAAATAATTAAATGGCATATCAGGAATATGTATTCTAACCATGGTCTCTTGTTCATGATGACCTGGACACTTTTTTAAAATAAATAAATAAATTAAAAAAATATTAAAGCTTTGATTTTTATAGAGGCCCCTGTTTTATGGAGGTTCCAGGATGACTGACCTGGTCACTTGCCCTTAAATTTGACCCTGACAAATTGTAAACCAATATTTGTCCACTTGATAATGAACTGGTTTATTTTTATGACCAGTAACCATACATAATCTCATAATGTTCTCCTTATTTAACCTTTAACATATGGGCAGCTAAGATTTTATGCCTTTAATGCTGGCACAAAGATAAATTTTGAGCTGTGGAGACTTCCAGTTAAAATGCACAGGCAGATACTTTCCTGACTGCATGATATTATTAAAGCCCTTCATTCTGACATGTACAAAACTGATCCAAATTTTTGTGTAAATTACAATGTTGCTAAAGCAAACAACCATGATTCAAAAACTTGACCCGTGTACCAACTGTGAGGATAAAGGAATAACATTCATGCAGCAACAAGAAAGTAGTGTCTCACAAATAGTTTAATTTTTCAAGAATTGGTGATTTTTTGACATTGTCTTTATCCCCCCCCCCCACCAAATTATGATGTTATTAAATATGTGCAAGAGTCCTATTACATAGAACATATCAGAAATATAGTATGTTATGGTATTCTGTGCCGGCCGCAGTGGCCACGCAGTCTGAGGCATGGACCTCGTGCGCCTGGCTGCTGGGACTGTGGGTTCGAGTCCTACTCTAGGCATGGATGTTTGGCCATGTCCCCTCTTCCAGTCTGGTGGGTAAGACTGGCCACGGAAGGCAAGGTGAAACTTCTGTGGTATCTTCGCAAGTAAGAGCCCTGTAATGGGGCTGCAAACCAATCCTAGGATTGATGACTACAAAAAAAAAAACGGTATTCTGTAATTTTGATATAAATATTACTAAAGTGATGAACATTTATTGATACACTCAGAAATAAGGAAGTTTTGTTTCATGGAATTGCAGGAGTGATTGGCTGCATTGGTAAGTAGCAATGTGGGTTTCTGTTTTGTAGTTACTTGTTCTTTGAGTACTGCTGGTATGCACGTAACTACCAGGGTTGTTACACAAGTTTCTTGTGTGACCACTTGTAGCTGTTATATTTAAGGTGCATATGGCCATTCTTCAGATATTATTTAAGTCTGCTTTGGTAATATTGTGTACATTATTTAACAGAACTATAGGTACTATTATTATTGCATATTCCATATCATGATACCCAGTTTATTTGTATTGGTATAGTTAAGTAGGGAGCTGGGGCAGCTCAGTCAGCAGTGACTGGATGACTGATGTTCGATTCCAGATGGGCAGAGGATTTTTCTTTTAGTCTCTGCGTTCATACCGGCTCTGGGTCCCACCCAGCCTCCTGTCTGATAGGTACCGGGTTCATTTCCCCGGGGCTGAAGTGTGGACGGGGCATGACACTGACCACTCACCCCTATCTAGAGCCAAGGTTAAGAATGAATAGGAGCTATACTTCCTAAGGCCTCTCCCCTAAGTGTGTACATGGTTTTACTTTTTACTGTAGGTAAGTTAGGCCTAGTTCTTTTCCTCCTCCAACCAGAAGGAACTTAGTTAATGTAATTTTTTTGTATCCAGGAATTTCAAACAAATGTATTATTATTTTAATTTGGTTTGTGAGTGTTTTGATGATTATTACACCTGGGTTGTGAGTCTCAGACGAGGGACTCATGGTTATGCAGTTTTCTCCACACCCCATCATATTCTCTCCTAGGCCCAAATATCCTCCTCAACACCCTATTCTCAAACACCTGCAATCTGTGTTCCTCCCTCTGTGTAAGAGACCATGTTTCACACCCATACAAAACAACAGGCAAAATTATTGTTTTGTATACTTTAATTTTCAGGTTCTTAGAAATCAGATGGGAAGACAAAATATTTTGAATTGAGAAGTAGCAAGCATTTCTAGAATTTAGTCTCCTCCTAACTTCCTCATGAGTATCATTTTCATTTGTTATTGTTGTTCCAAAATATTTGAACTTTGTAACACTTTCAATTGATTTATTAGCCACCCTAAGATAATTCTGCCCGCCTGTCTGCTGACACGATACTAACATGTACTTCAATAAGAATATTATATAGCACTTTTCTCTTCACAGAGTCATAGGCTTTTTCAACCAGGTAATTATCTTGCCTAATTTTCGAGTGTTTGTTTCTTCAGAGAGTGGGCGCTGCATCAGTTTTAGGGGATTGGGGTTGGTAAAAGCTTTGTGCTCCCTGGCCATTACCACAAATTATTGTATTCATTTTAAATTCAAAATATATACCCTTTGTTTCTATTTATTGAACTTCCACCTCATTTTGTACCACACTCATGGTGTAAAGTTATACTCTGTTGAACACAAAATGTACTATGAACACATTTGCTTTGATATTAAAATTAGTAATTTTGCAATGCTTCATATAACAGAAACATGCAACACATGTCAAGCCCAAGAAAATCAAAATAGTGATCTTCTCAGAACACATGAAGTATACCCAGTTTCAGCTTTACTTGGGTACATCTAAAAATAGAGTAACACTAATATCCTTTTAAGAAATTCTGTAGGTTCTGCTGCATGAAAAGGTGCAACACTTTCTCATGACAGTTCTGTACTTCACTGTTTCCATTTACATGTTTATTTTATAACTTTATGCCTCATAAAATATAACATACCAACTCCTGTTTGTATTATATTGATCACTACTGGGGATTAAAAATTTAAAATTATTACTTTATTCTTCTTACAGCTTAACAGATCACTGGTTACATGTTCTGGCACATCACAAATAATTCACAAAATGCAAAAGATGTTTGATATATTGAACCAAAACAATAACTTAACCTAATACAATATTTTTTTGATAATTAGGTCTTGCCATATTTTTGTATATTTTGGTTGAACAAATTTGTCAACTTTGGAACTGTGGTGGAGGATAGTGGCAAGATCCAAAATGAACAAATGGGAAAGGTTTCAAGATTTTATCATTTAGCCAAGAGTTTGTTGTGGAATAACGATTCAGACAGAAATGCAAGATTACATTGTATAATGCACATTTTAAGAAGGTGCTGTTTATGGAGCAGAGACATGGATATGTACTAAGAGAGGAAAGTAAACTACAAGCAGTTGAGATTAAATTACCAAGAGAAATAGTGGGGAAAACCAGGAGATGGAATCAAAAACACATACATTAAGGGAGAGCTCATGATGAAATACAGAACCAAATAGAAATATATTAAGATGGTTTAGACATGTTAAAAGAATGCATGAGCATAGAATGCCAAAAAAGTGAACAGAAATGAAGATGAGTGGAAGAAGGGGTCTGACCACATGTGATGGATATACCAAGTTAAGTACAATTATAGAGCATTTATGGAATAATAAAAATAAGCAGAAACAAACTCAACCTCTGACATGAAAGTTAATCTTCAACATTCAGATTATCAGCAGATGTAACTGAATCAGGAATGAAGTATAATACTTTATCATCAACAGAGAATGCTTGCTCCAAGTTGATGTTTGGATGCAGAACCCAAATAATTTCTTGAAGTCGCTGAATTTCCAGTTTCTGTGAAAGCAACATTCCACAAACATCTTTAAATTTGTTTACATTCTCTCTTTCCATAGACTTCATCCTTTCTTTCAAAGCAGTTATTGTTTCCTTCAGCTGCTTAATTTCATTTTCTTTTTCAGCCTCTTCTCCATACACTGTCGAATTCTTGGCAGGTTCGTTACTGGCAACGCGTATGTTCTTGCTCACTGTAGGAGCAAACACATCTGTAGGCAATGGGACTGCTTTCCCTTGATGGCGAAGACTCTTTGTATGACTGTCTTCACTGTTTCTTACAGTGCACCTAAAAGAGGAAATGGATAACATTCTTCTTCTCCCAATATTCTTAGAACTGCTAAATAAAACTAATGAAAGGTCTGACACACAGTTCAAATTAAGAAACAAAAGAAAATTTAAAATTATGGAAGCAGGACATGGTAAACTGGATTCAGCTTGTTCAGGATAAAATATAATGGTGACCTTCGGTTTATTAGAAGTGAACCTTCGGCCTTTGGGTTCCATAAAATGTTGGCTCTCAGGAAGGAGTAAGTAAACCTTCAGGTTATAGTCCTAATTACAAAAATACTTTACCTTGTGACTTTCTTCAAATCTAAACAATACTTCCTTTCTTTCTTGTAAGTAATAAATTCTCCAATATTTTTTCCACATGAACATACAAGAATAAGATTCTTTCCATGCCCTGTTTTTTTGTTCACACAATCTAAAACACCTTCAAAAGAAAGTTGCTCATGTTAGTGAAGAACTAACACAAATAAAACACTCAAAACTTAGGAATAATTAATAACCTTCATGAACTGTCAAATTAAGAAATCAGACAGACAACTCACACACAGTTCTTAGTCTATCCCATAACCTAACAACCAATATCTGAATCACCAGAAAGTAAAAAAATGCCCGTATCATAGGTTTTAGGTTCCTATGTTCCTGTCTGGTGGGTCTGTAGCAACAGCAGCAATAATAAGCCTCAGGAAGAAGGTTTAGCCCGAGCTCATAGGAAGATACTCTATAGAATGCCATGAAAATAAACAATGGAAGCCTAGAGCTAAATCAAAAATGTGTTGAAAGTTCAATGAACATTACCTTCATCCTTGAACTGCTAAAAATGTAGACCTTTAATTTAAAAAATATTTTTTTAATTTCAATCTGGAGTGCCTTGTGATCAGTATTTATAAATAATTATTATTATAGTACATAAACAGTTTCTTTGCAAGCAAAATATAATATTAAAAGGAGGAGGATGGAGGCACCAAGGACCTCTAAAATGACGGTAAACTTCTACCAGACTAGACAGCCATCTTCTGACTCATAATCCAAGGCAACTAAGTAGTTCATACTTTAGCTGTTGAATGAAACACAACTGATTAACTCTTAAGCTGGTCAGTTTGTCATTACAAGACACTGACTTAGTCTCAACATCAGTAGATGTATATGTATGCCTGTTGCAATTCTTGGATCCACTTGTTAGAAATGTGTGAGGAATATTTAGGATGTTTGGACATAAAGGATAAATGAAAGATGGTGAAGCATCATGGGGATGAAAATATAATTTTCACTTAACTTGTTTTGTTATTTACAGACTACACACCCGCTATGGGGAATCACACACACATTAACAAATCCAGTAATATCTTTCAATTTCATACTCTCAAGTTGGACATCACACTGTATTCTGTCAACTCTGACAAGGAAGAAAATGTTTTTGCTAGTAAAACACTATTCCTGACTGGCAGAGAGGTATGTAGTTTCTGGGTTCCACTAACTGGGATTGGGCTAGCTGTTGAAAATCTTTGTATTAACATTCTGAGTGTCATGTTACAGATATAATTAAACTATAGGATATCCAGCTTCACACATACATGATGAAATTCATGCACTCAAATTATTTCATGTTGTTCAGCACTACATGGCATTTCGGGGTTCTTAGTCCATCATTCGGCCCTAACTTTCAGTGCAAACCACAGTCATGTTGAAGAATATGATGTGTTAAAAGGCAATTTAAAACAAAATA
Organism: Zootermopsis nevadensis; assembly: GCF_000696155.1. The sequence goes on along the minus strand of NW_019059988.1, from coordinate 1,356,225 downwards.
CTGAATGTATACAGTCTGCACCTTGTTATGTGAGGAATGTTATTGCTTTGGTAGATACAATTAAGTAACTTGATGTCTTAATATCAAAAGATTAAAATAAATCTTCCTGATACAATACTAACTTATAGTCCTGTATTGCAGTAGGTTGCTGGGTGTTGAATGTGCAGTTTGTGGAATGTCTTGCTTCACTAACTATATTATATAAACAGACAGCAAACATAATTACCTGATACATAGGCCTTTTCTTTTTTTACTTTGTATGAAAACTTTTCATCACAAATTTTTTCATCACATCCCCTACAAAGAAAATTGCATCCAACGCTAGCCATATTTGAACACCATTCAAGTTCTTCCCTCCAACTTCCAGAAGGAACGACTCTCCTACTTACTATTGGCTGTGGCTCAGCTGTTCCTCGCACGTGTTCATTGCTGCTGAGATAGGACACGCGTCAACAAACATTCGCGATATCTACATCGAAAGTCTATCTGTGGCTAGCATTACGGTATTATCCACAGCTAACACTAACATCAAATACGCAACTTCTCTCTGATTGGATCAGAACAGAAATCAATGTTGGTATCGTCTGTGGATAAAAGTAAAACACGTAAAGCTGATTATATTTCATTTAATTATACATTGAACACGATAAAAAAAACAGTTATCGACGCCTTCACCGTCGTGAGAACTCTTTAGGTAAGATTATTTGGTTTTTTATAGGGAATAATCGGAGACCTGTTACTATTACGTTGACAACGTAACCTATCTTTCTGACCATCTGTGTGAAATTACGAAACGTAAGATTATGTTTCGGATTGCACAGTCTGCTTTCTTTTGTTCAAGGTTAACACATATAGGTCTCCGATTATTCCCAACGAAAACACATTTAATAGTATAAAACATGTTTTCTACATAAAATAAAATATAAGAGTTCGGATTTTGTCTTGGAGACTTGATATACATAAACTTCAGAATTTTCAATGCAAGTACAAAAGCTTATTTCACATATTGATATAAGAATTATCCACACAGTAGAAGAAGTGAATTAAGTGGTAATCCTGTAATGCAGGCTTGAATACTTGTATATTATGATTTAAACTTTTAATTGTAGGTTGAAGATTACTGAATACCTTGATACCTGTATAGTATACTCCTTATTGGTGTATATTGAGGTTAGTATTTGGTGAGACTGTTGTCGATTGGATTTTGTTAAGTGGTTGCTAGCTTTAAGTTCTATTGCCAGAGTCTTGTACATGTGTAGTTACTGAAATAATACAAAGAAGTTAAGTGATTAATTTAAAATTAATTTTGCAGTTACTGATCAGCATACCATTTCAATATGTCTGGTGATAAGAAAGTAGTCTTAGTCACAGGTGGGTCTGGACTTGTGGGACATGCCATTCAGACTGTCATTCAAAAAGAAGAGAGAGATGATGAAGACTGGATTTTTGTTGGGTCCAAAGATGCTGATTTGAGGTATGCCGCATGTATAGTTTTATTATCTTGGGCCTCTACATGTGGGACATTTCTCTGAGCTGTCCCTTTAGTGGGTGTGTGTGTGTGTGACATTTCCTTCCTTGTCACTCTGTACCTTACCTAATTTCCTTTCTGTCAACTTTTTTCCAAGCTTCATTTTTTCCTGTCAGAGTGCGCAATGGTCTTCTGTTGTTTCCTTGGGTCATACAGGGACGAGTGTGAGTCAGTCTCTTCCCAGTAGTTGCAAGTTTGACATAAATTAATTTGTTTCAAACCAAATTGGGGTATTTCTGGCTATAAAAATGCAGGACAGAGAATCTGCACAGGTCCTCGGTGCTGGATGGTATTTCATTCTTGGTTTAACTGTTGGTATTTATTTATATGTGTATTAGCTGCTCGTATTCATCTATATACACATATACTTTTTATTCAGTTGTGTAATTCACAGTCTATTTAACTCATAATTTGACAAATGATTTTGTTATAAAAAGGTTTAGGGCCTAAATGCATCTCTCTTTACAGTACTAATATTCTGTATCCTCATAGAACAAAAGACCATAGGTGCGAAATTAAATAACACATACAAAAAGTATGAATTCATATTGGGCAATAAGTAAGAAAGCTGCAGATGAAATAGAAAGTTGTGGCAACAAGAAAACAATACAAATGTTCCTGATGATGATGATGACAATGTTAATGATAATGATGCTTTTACTTCCAGTGATTGTGCTCAGACTAAAGCCTTGTTTAATAAATATCATCCCACACATGTGATCCACCTGGCAGCTATGGTTGGAGGGTTGTTCCACAACATGTCACACAACCTGGACTTCCTGGTATGTTCTGAAATGAACACGTTTATTTCACAATAGCCTAACAGGTTGTAGGAGTGCTGTATAAACCACAATAGAGTGTGCACTGTATGTTATTTTGCATAAAATGTCCATAAATTTTTCTTGAGAGAATCAGTCTCAGATAATGTTCAGGTTTGATTGTTTTGTAAAAAACACAGGCCAATTTATCTTCCATGAACTAATTGCTGTGTAGTCTGGTCGATGCTTACCAACGTTTCAGATGTCATACTGCCTCCGTCATCAGGGCCTGATGACGGAGGCAGACTACACAGCGCAACAATCCAGAAGACAGAAATCTTCATACTCACCGCTATGAAAACCTCAAATCTTACTCACTCTTTGTTCTTCCTTTACTGTAAGAGGACAATTTTCACACACAAAATACCAGGTAAAATTATAGTGTTGTGTATTTTAGATAGGAGACGGGAAGATGATTCTGAACCAAAAAGAAGTAGTAAATTTATTCTGATCTTATATTCTTCATGAGTGCAATTTAGACTTGTTGCTGTGAGTCTAAAAGCTTTATCACGTCTTCAGAGGGTTTATTAGCTGTATTGAAATTATGATATTGTTTCTGTCTTATGTAAAGACATGAATACCTACTGGTACCAAGTGTTTTGCATCTTTATTTCTGAACATACCTTCTTGTTAGGGTTTAATACAGCCTCTATGTCAGACTTTTGTTATATTTTTGTCTTTGCAGCGTAAGAATATCCACATCAACGATAGCGTGCTGCAAACAAGCTTTGAGACTGGAGTTGTGAAGGTTGTTTCTTGTTTGTCTACCTGCATTTTCCCTGACAAGACCACATATCCCATAGATGAAACTATGGTAAGTGATTCATGTGTTCTATTTGTTTTTCACCAGTTTGTTACTGAGGTAGTTGATAGAATTGCAGTTTACTTCCTACTTATTTATGAATATTTCTGTATCACAGTTAAGTATTTCCCATTGACTTCAGCAGAAGTACAGATACACAGATGCTGGGAATGAATGAACAAAAGGACCCTAGCACTCCATTTCTCTTCAGTCTGCTGTGCATCCCCTTCAATGACTCAGCCCTGTGGTTCTTTTGCACTTCATACAAAGTGCAGTACTTAGTTCATGGCCCCCTGGGTGATTTCTGAGGTTAAGATAAAATGTTGTGTTTGGTAAATGCACCAGAATTGTTCTGCTATGCATACATTCCCAAACTTCTTAAGGTCATGCCTCTTTATAATGTGACTGATGATTTAGACTCTAATTTTTGTGAAATTATGTGCACTGTGTTACATTTGAGGTTCTTGTGGCAATGAAGATAACATTGTTCTGCAGGTAAAAAAATCATGCTGACTTGCAGATAGATACAAACATTTTGGAGGAACATACTCTCGCCATCTTCATGTTTATTATTATATGTCAGATTTAATTGAAGGCCTTATATCCTGATCAATATTTGCTTTGTTATAGTGTTGCAATTTTTTTATATTTAAATTTTTCTAAACCATCTTTATCAGCCAGGGTAGCCCAGTCAGTATAGTGCCTGAATACAATCTGGATTACCAGGGTTTGATCCCTGGCAGGAGCAAAGGATTGTTCTTCTAGCCTCTGCAACCAGATGAGCTCTGGGTCTATCCTTGTGTTTAGTGGGTACTGGGGGTCCTCCCCCATGGTTAGTATGGCCAAGACATTATACTGACCACTTACCCCCACCCCCCATCTAGTGCCAGGATTAGGAATCAGCTATACCTCATCTCATTCCAAGCGCTTCTATGTAAGGTAGTGAGACAGCTTTTATATACCATTTTTATTGGATTGGATTTTAGATATTTGCACATATGTTTAGATGACATGTTACCTTACAAAAGCCTTTTGTATATTTTCCACCAAAAGTGAAGTTGGTGTGGATGGCAGAAGACATGCCACAAAAGGTACACATTCTTTTGTGTGTTTGCAGATTCACCTAGGTCCTCCGCATCCATCCAACTTTGGCTACAGTTATGCCAAGAGACTTGTTGATATCTCAAATCGAGCTTACTATGAGCAACATGGCTGTTTGTTTACATCTGTTATTCCATGCAATGTATTTGGACCACATGATAACTTCAGTCTGCAGTCGAGTCATGTCATCCCTGCACTTATTAGAAAACTTCATGATGCTATGGAGAGAGGTAATGTTATTTGTACTTTGTACAATATTTACATGAAGGAACAGTTTTATTTCTGTCTTCAGGATATGGAAGTCAGCTGGTGATGGTAATACGGCAGTGGAGAAGGTGATGGTGTGTACACAAAAGAAGGATCACTATTAAATCTCCTTTCACTCTTTAAATATCAGTGAGATGCATCTGCAGGAGAAAGTGAAAAAGAAGAGATGAAAGAGACTTTACAATTTCTACTTATTTCCTAATGTGTAAAGGCAAAGTTTTGCCCAGTGCTTAATTAAGCACTGCACCCTGCAGGTATATAGGGGAGTGGACTTACAGCTCCACACATTCTTGACCTTGAAACTAGATGGAGGTGAGTGGTTGGTTAGCTTCATGCACCTGCTGCTTTGCCCATGAGGTAAGAAACTGGGTATCCATTTGACAGTAGGCTGGGTCAGACCTGGAGTCAATCTGCATGTTCTGAAGAGAAAAATTCTACCCTGCTGGGAGTTGACCTCTGACTTGTTCAGCTCAAAATCAGTCACTATATTAACTGAGCTCTTGAAGCCTTATATTATTAATATTGATAACCTTGTAGGATTTGAGGTAATATGATAACCTTTTGCATACATGCAGGTCACTGGTGGAATGCTGACTGTGGGGTCAGTTACATATGTTCCTCCTGGAGAATGCACAATTTGGCAATGTCCAGATCTTATGTTCATGTTTATGGGTGCCATACATGGCCCACATACCAGCCATCCAGACTATTATCACAGTGGAAGCGTTAATGTAAACAACTGACTCTAACATGATTTGGACATAAACAGTAAACAATAATCATACCAACAGCATGACTAATATGAGAAAGGAGAGCATAATAAAGTCCCCTTTGTTAGTTTGTCTGGAAGGGTTTTGCAGCTGATTGCACAAGCAGTTTAGATCAGTTTTCAACCATGACTTCCAGGAGACTTCAGGATAATGATATCAAACTGATTCTGGAATGTGACCATGATGACTCGTCTGAGGACGAAGGGGAAGAAACAGAACAGGAGGAGGAAGATGAAATGTAAGAAATGTGAAGATCGCCACACTGCCGTCACCAAAACAACAACCAACAGCTTCCTACTGGGAACTGTCCTCTCAAGCAGGTAATACCATGGGTGTCCACAACTTTACGGGTGGCCCCAGTGGCATGAACCAAAGCGAAGCTCACTTTCTTTCTTTTTTCTTTCTTTCCTTCTCCATTAGTTATCAAAGTGCTGATAGCAGAGAAAAACTCGATACAAGGAAACAGATTCTTGTGCATTATTTGCTTCATACATTTTGTGGACAATAGGAAAGAAATTCTTAAGAATGTTGATTCTAATGACAAACTGTGGAAAATGTGAGACATATTTGAAATAATAAACAACACTCACATGAAGTGTTATAATTAACCTGAACATTTGGCAGTAGATAAAGTTATTGTTAATTATTGTACACTTCAAGAGTTGAAGGGAGATGTTCTTCAAGCAATACATTCCAGAAACACATATTTCAGTATCAAAATAATAAAACTGTGTGATTTGACTGCATACACTTAATGACGTGAAGGTAAGGAAAAGGACCAGCAGTGTGCAACACATGATATAACAGCTACCCAAGGATTAAGGATGATCTCTCAGTATTTATTTGGAAGGACAAAAGAGACATCCACCAGCAGGAAACTTCTGTTATGAGAATGGAAATGCTTAGAAGCTAGATACAGTGGAGGATCATGAATGATATTTGCGCTGTGTAAACAAACGAGACGGAATGCGCGTCAAAGTCGACAAAAAATAATTTTTCACTTAATGGATGTAATAATTCTCATTGGCTACATTCTTTTCTCCTCATGTGGTAGAGAAGTATCCCATGGAAAATTTCATGTGTCTTTAGTAAGGGACATGCTAACACAGGCAGGTAGCGGTATGTAGATTTTTTTTTGTGCATGCTCAGTTCCCCCCTCCCCATCTGAGAGAGAGAGAGACACACACCCAGTGTTTGGTCATACTCATAACAAGTACTCTGGTTTTTATTGTAGATTTCTGTCATAACTAAGCATGTGATTTGTGTTACTTTTCCAGGGATGTTATCAGGGAGTCCAGAGGAAACTGTATTCACAGTTCTTGGTACAGGTTGCCCATTACGTCAGTTTATCTACTCCTTGGATCTTGCAAAATTAATTGTCTGGGTACTGCGGGAGTATAACAGTGTTGACCCAATCATTCTGTCTGGTGAGTGAGTTGCCAGGTTTTAGTTTGAACCTTCACAAAGAAACAGGCTCTTCATACTTATCTTTTTATTTGCAAAAGAAAGTGAAGCAAATTACAATACAATTTACATTTTTTCACTATTATAAGTGTTTTTATCACTAAAAATACATGAACATGCATTTTAAACATTGTTTTATTTCTTGGAAGTTGATTGTCAAGGAAGCCGTAAAGATGTCTGTTGTCATCCAAGCCTTTTTGTTGGCGTGATATTTCACCGGAAGTTTTTTCATGTTTTTGAAACAACGCGGTTTTCGTGATTTTCCAACTACAATCGGAACCCGTTTGTCACTACCGTCACTGTTAACACACAGAAGAACAGTAATTCGGTGTTTTGCACGTATTCCCCCGTGGCAAGATTCACCTTTCAATGCCAGAGTCCTATCCGGGAGGGCGTTGTAGAAAAGTCCGGTCTCATCCGCATTATAAATGTCCCGCGGCTCATATCCCTCCAGCAGTGTTGGCAGTCTCTCGAGCCACAGCTCCGTTATTTCCACATCCACAGCAGCACTTTCGCCTTTCCTTTGTCCTTGTAATAAAAGCATTTGTGAAGAAATTCACACTGCACATGCCATCTGGCATCGCTGGAACGAAATATGAGTGCACCCTAATTAAAATCGTAAAATTTCTGACAATGAGCACCGCCATTCACTCCAATATCACCCCTGCACCGCTGACCCTCATTCCAAAAGAATGTGCTGGTTGGGCGACATAACAGGTTACCGCTACTGTTTATTCCAAAAACATTGTGCGTCTTTCGGTATTAATTTATCTCAAAACCCAGCATTTTAATTTCTCAGAAACGATCATTGCGGGAAAATTGTTGGCCGGGACTAAGATTTTTGAACGATCGATGCGATAAAACGATAGTTCGAGGAACGATAGAAGCGGGAAAATGTAACATTATTTTATATGGGATGTATTCGGGACCGAACAAAACGGACGATGCATCCGGGAAAACGATAGTTCCGGGAACGATGGATAGAGGTTTCACTGTAGTTTCATAAAGGGGCCTTGACTTTATTTTCAGCATTCATTTTGTATGTCTATCCTGCCATTATTTTCATCAAAAACATCCTTTTAACATCAGTTCGTAAGTGTCACTGCATTTTCAAAAATGTATTAAGTTATAATTTTTGTCAGTTTTGGTCACTAGCCTTGGACCTGTATAACATGCTTCAGAATGAAGTACAGGTAGTAAAAATAAATTAGAAATTTATGTTATATGAGATGTCTATTTTGTAATGAAACTAACATGGACACACACATATTCTAATTCAGTCAGATAAATGGCGTGATTGTTAGCAGCTTTTCTTTAAAAGCAACAGAAAATGTAAAATTCCTAATTAGAAATCATTAATACATTCAGTTTGTCTGCATGCATACATATATGTATACTATTCAACTTAAATTTGATTTTTTTTAAAGTTGATGAAAAAGATGAGGTATCCATACGTACAGTTGCAGAGAATATTGCCCAGGCTTTTGACTTCCAAGGTGAAATTCATTATGACTCAACCCATGCTGATGGTCAGTTCAAGAAAACTGCAAGTAATGCTAAACTGAGAAGCCTAATACCTCATTTCCAGTTCACACCATTTGAACAGGCAGTGAAGGACACAGTGCAGTGGTTCAAACAGAACTGTCACATAGCGAGAAAGTGAGTAACATGTTCTATTGTTTGCAATGTGGAGTGTGTTGAGCGTGAAAATATCTTGTATGAGGGTTTTATTAATAACTTTACACCCCGTTTCTTCTGTCTTCTTTATCTTGAATTGTTTACCTGATCACATGAGCCCTTGCCTCCATATTTTCCTCTTCCTAGCCATATGAGACCTGGTGGTGTTAGGTTGAGGTCTGAGTTCCATGTATAGTTTTAAGCCCTCTTCAGTACTAGGGTTTGAAGTATAATAAGCAGTTTTGGACTGTCATTAAAGTGTGGGTTCTCTTTGCCAACTATCGCTCTCAGTGTAACATTAGTTTTGGAGTAGCAGAAAGCTCTTTATGGTTGCTACTATATGCCATATTTACCCATTCTATACTGACTTTCTACCCTTTAAATTCTTGGTTTCTGTGCCTTTCCAAAGTTATTCATAAGTTCATTTTGTGTTCAGGTTAGGGTAAAATATGAAAATTTCTCAATGAAGCAGATGATCCATACACATAAACATGAGTATTCTTTTGATAAAAATATTCTATTTTTTGTCAAAACAATTTTCTGCACCTTTTCTTGAACAATCTCTGAAAATGTATCTACCCCTGCAGGACCTTTAACAATTAATTTGAATACTGTATTGTCTTCCGTTGCTTTGCTTCTTGAAATTACTCCCTCCAAACCTTTGAGGAAGATTAGTCCAGTGCTGAAAATATCAAAATGAAATCATCTTCAAGGAGACAAGTATTTTGTAGTTACTGAAGCAGTTAACATCTAGGATAGGTGAAAGAAGAGAAAATAAAGTTAAAGAGCAGAGGAGAAAGGCAACAGTTCCAATACTTCAGGTCTACAAGGTTGGAAAACTTAGAAAAAGAAAGTTCTAATCAAGATACACCTGAAAATTGTGTTGTGAGTGCTTAGAAAACTGTGTTTGAACAGAAAAGATGACTGTATAAAGTGTGTGTGTTGCAGGAACTGATTGTGTGAGTTCTGTCTGCTGTCTGTACACACAAAAACAAATTCATTGATTGCAGCAGAAATCTGTTGCAAGAAGAAAATAGCAACAAGCAAAAGTGAATCTAGGAATTACTTAATAATTGAGTATCATTTTATATTGAAATTTGTATTTATGTCATTTACTTATTTTTTCTGTTTTATGTTCATATTACATCATTAGTTTGAATAAAGTACATTTGTTTTTATTTACATATGTTGCTTTTTGATTTCACATGATATTCTGAAAGAGTGGCATTTCTCCCTGATACTGGCATGTCCAGGAGAGAGACCACATCGACAACTGTTTTTATCAGCTTGTATCTCTGAGACATTTTCTGCAGATATATTTCTTACCACATAGTATAATAGAGATCTTAAATATAATATCTCTGAATTATCTGCTGTTTTGACCATTTTTGTGTTGAGTTAAGACAAATGTTACAAAAGTATGACATCTCCTCCAGATTTACCCTATGTGCACTATTTAAACCACTGGATTGGTAAGGTGTTTGCTTCAACTTGGTGATATTTTATTCTTTATGCAGTATAGACCTACACCTGTATAATAAATGAGTATTTCATTATTGTGAGCATGTGACATGGGAAGAGAAGATGAATAAAATATATGCAGCACTGAGCTAGATAGGAGTGGGGAGGATATGGTCAAGGTCTATTTCAAGATGATTACTCTTTCAGAATATCTGATCCTCTAGCAAGATTGGAAATCTAGTCAATATGAATTCATACTCATTTTATAAGAAGTAGCCTGTTTGGCATATTGTTCTTTATTGCTGCTGTTACTACTGTTGCTGTTATTCTGTTGCTGGTGCACTACTCTACTCTACTCTGCTACTGCAGCTCCACTACCACCATCACTGACCCTGCTATTGTCATGTCCTTCAATATCATTATATTGTGTCTCTATGTTTATGTACATGTTTGTAGATATTTTGGAACATTTTATTTTGAGATCCATAAACTTCTTAATTCTGTTTGTAATAAGGATGATTTGCCTCAGCAGTGGAAGGAGTCTTTTATTGTACCAGTTTACAAGGATGGCAATAAAACTGACTAGTAATTATCAAGGCATATTACTGTTATCATGATCCATTAGTACCTGAGCCTGTCCTTATGAGGTTGCATAATGAGCAGTTTCATAAGTAGCAATCCTTGCCAAATATAAAGACTGTTCAAGACGAGGAGGATGAGATGGGCAGGGCATGTAGCCAGCATGTGAGATAGGAATGCATACAGAGTTTTGGTGGGCAAACCCAGACATAGGTAGATATTAAAATGGATCTTAGAGAAATAGTATGTGGTGGTATGAACTGGACTTATCTGGCAGAGGATAACGACCAATAGCAGGCTCTTGTGAACATGGTAATGAACTTTTGGATTCCATAAAAGGTTGGAAATTTCTTGTGTGGCTCAGCAGCTGTTGGCTGCTCAGAAGAACTTGGCTCCATGGAGTAAGGAAGAATTGTAGATATTTTTATGATTCCAGCTGGTTATTATTAATTTGTGGTGGATACACATGGAAACTGTCGGGTGTAGTACGTTATACATCTGTGATCGGCGTCGGTTTTATTTACGCAGAGCTTTATGTTTATTAAATGCCTGCGCTAGGTACCCCAAAACTTGGATTTTCGTCAAGTTGCATAATTTTATTTTTAATGTTACGTAAATTCTTTCAATAAATGTCGTGTCTATTCTTATTATAAAAATTTGTGATTCCTCGTTGTCGTCAATAAATTACGTCATCAACAATGCCGAGTATAAACAAATATCTCTTTACATTGTTGATGACGTCAACATTGGGCATTGTTGTGGAACAACAATGCCCAGTACAACACAACAATGCCGAGTAAACAAATAACGCTTCACTACCGAGCCAGTCGCATTATCACTGCTCCAGAAGAAGCACGTGGAATCGCATTATTGATAATTTTCTGACAGTTGTCCTAAAACATCAGAAAAGTGAAAAAAGACGTTATCAACTATTTGAAGTACCACATCCAACAACTGCAACAAGGTAAAGTGATACTAATAATACTACTCATATATACTCGATATATTACGATTACGAAAACTATTATGATCGATTTTAAGACGAAGATTTGCAAGGGTGGGGTTGGACGTAAAAAGTTCACTGAACAAGAACTGTTGACCTCTGAACAGCAACGTAAAGAACTACAACATCAGACATTTAAGAAATAAAGAAAAGCG
>NW_019059988.1:1305322-1338628 GCF_000696155.1 Zootermopsis nevadensis | reverse complement strand
AGGGAAAATAGAGCATTTATTAGAGGAGTATTCCTGAAGTTCAAGATGAAGTTTTTCTCCATTTAATATTGTATTTTAGGAGTGTTATGTCTTGTAAATCCTCTGTTAATACTTATACAAATTTATTAACCATAACTACCATATAGGGATTTCCATCCCCAGACCTGCTATAAAAATGTGAAATTTTGATTGACCAAGTATTGTATTTACTTGATTTGAAAAAATGTCCAAGGTTTTTTGGTACAATATTAAATTTGCAGCATGCTAATGTTATGCAGATTTTTAGGGCAAGTAGTTATTGCTGTAATGGGGCGAATCTTTCGACAAAATGTGAGATGTGATTAAATTATTAGTAAGCCAATAAGTTCAAATCTTATTAATATCAGAACTAGTAACAAAATTATGTGGTTTACTAGATAAATTAGGCCTTTAATTATGTATTGTAGAGAGTCATATTAATAATATATTGTCTTGACGCAGTAAAAAATCAGACACATTTTTATTCCTTATAAACATCGTCACAAATGTTTAGTAATTGTGATTAATTAAAGGAACTCACCTTGCAACTTCTACAAGTATCCAGTGTCTTTGTTGTGCTTGGATGCATTGCTGCAGTCTCTGCAGGGAATACTTCTGTAATCTGATGTAGTTGAGTTGAAGTCAAGATAAAGAATAATAAGGAAACGTCTGATGTCAGGAAAATTAAATAAATCGTGTTCTTATGCACCAGTTTATACAAGGTCAAAATATCAGTATTTCAAAATGCCATGATTATTGGACTTTATTTTATTAAGAGGAAATTTAAGGGACTCCCTAGCCAGATTGGTTGAGGGGGAGAGGTCAGACTAAGACAGGTACCCTGGTCCTCCAAGTTGGGGGTTGGTTGCAAGGCTAACAACCTTGCACCGTAAAAAGGAAGATGTTTCGAAACCTCAGTCAAAGCCTCGGACAGACGGACCTAACAGAGGACCGTTTGGAAGAGGAGAATTGAGGAGGCCATGGACCGAACACGGACCAGAGAGCCATAGAAGAAGATATCACATGCCTGTAATGTTTATGAAATAAATGTTTATATTTTCATACCCATATTGAAGTCCCTGGACAGCAAAGTTCAAACTTTCACACTGGAGTAAAAACAATATGACTGGTGATAGGGTAAAGGAGTGTGCTGTGATATGAATGAGGTCAGTTTATTCCGAGCATTCAGTCAGTACCTGTTGCCGTGATGGGGATTTTATTTGAGGAAACACAACTTAAGAGCAGTAGTCCTAAAATGCCCAGAATATCAGAGTTAAGTTCAAATGTAAAAGAGGAGAGTAAACGCATAGCAGGGTAAAGAATGGCATTGTGTTGGTGTTTGTCTACAATGACCATCTTGAGTCATCTTCCTCCTATACTGTCTGCATGAAGGTATTTTTGCCTGATTGTTCATTTGTAGGTGGTGGTAGGTAGTTTCTGTACTATTGTCCTTCCTGGAGGAGTTGCTGTTAATTCTTAGCTTCCAAAATTGCATTACTTCTGACATGCCATGTCTGATATACACTGTACAAACAAAACACAATAAGGTATTCAGTTGTTATGTAGACCTCTAAATATGTTGTTATTTTCTGGCTTGATTCTGGATTTATTTCGTATATTCTGGTATGTCAGTGCTCAGTCTCGCTGTCTGTGCTCATATCCTGCAATGTGTCCCTTATCATCAGGTTTTCCAGCTAAAATTTTGTATGAGTTATCATCTCATGCATGCTAAATGTCCTGTCCGTCTTGTGTTCCTTTTCCTTGATCTGCTCACCGTAATAAGGTTTAGTAAAGAGTACAAATTATGATGTTTCTCAATGTGTAATTTTATTCATCCTGTTATTTTATCTTTCTTACCTCAAAATATTCTCTTTAATAACTTGTTCTTGTAAGACTTGAGGTTCTCACAGTGGTGAGTATGAAGATTTCTGTCTTCTGGGTTGTTGCGCTGTGTAGTCTGGTCGACATTAACCAACGTTTCAGAGGTCATACTACCTCCGTCATCGGGGCGATGAATACAACCCAGAAGACGGAAATCTTCAACTTGTTCTTGAACACTCTCAGTCACTGTTGATTATATGTCATACCCTTGTACCATAAAACAACAGGTAAATTTCTTAAGCTATGTGGTCAGAGCTACTGACACCATTGCTGTATGCACCACAAATAAAAAAAGTGTAAAATTGTGTGTACTCTTGGTTTTATTAATATACTGTAGTGATTGTTACAGCATAAAAAGTGTTTGGTAAATTTGCTTGAATACTCACTTGTTTGTACATTGGCAGCTCTCATGCAGATTTTCGAGTTTGTGCCAGGTTTCATATTGGCTGTAGTTGATGTGACCCAACTTACACATGTTTTATTCTTCTCCGAGCTCTTGTCTTTGCTCTCCATTTCTGTAATGAGGCTACTGCTCTGTCAATTTCATGTTCAGTTGTCAAGGCTTCGTGGGTATGGTCAAGCTCGTATTGTGTTAAAGAGGATCAGTGGAATCTTGGAGATATTACTTCAGGATAAAGCATCAGCTTAGCTCTTTGTAACAACATCAACTTTGGTGTTCATTTCCATCTGAAGTTCCTCTTGCCATCTTCCCTTGGGCCCAGAGTTGCTTATTCCAAGTCTTGTATAAATATCAACAAAAAACTGGTGAGCTATAGTTGTCTTATTGATGAATTAGATGCACTGTAAAAAGATTAAGTTACATCATGGCAATTCTTTTAGGTGCGGATATATTTAAAATGTGGTTGTTTCAGATTCATTTTTGCCGTGAACTCTTCATCTGGTTAGTTCGCTGCTGGATGTTTGTATGGGACAAGACTTGAGTGAGAAATTTGGTTTGTTTGTTGTAGGCATACATGGTGGATTACTATGTATATAGTTCACGAGCAGTGGAGAATGACCCTCCGTGCCACATTGGGTCCAGTTATATCTTGCCCAGCATGATGACTTCCAGTGAGGGACAGGCTATTGTTCCTATCACCAGCAGCAGTCATCGTCCTATTGGTCAACTGCGATGTGAGTGTTACATCTTCCTTTCTTTCATTTTATATATACAGTCAAACTTCGGTTCACAAACTTAATTCGTTCCTGAAGGTCGTTCGTAAACCGAAATGTTCATAAACCGAAACTATTTTCCCCATAGGAATTAATGTAAAATGGATTAATCCGTTCCTGGATCCCAGATGATTGCTTATTTAAAATTTTACAACAGTACTTTGTGCACAAGTTCTTAACACAGAATCAATGGAAACCATTAAGTCTATCACAAAAAAGATAAACACAACACTAAGCAGATCAAATATAGACAAAAACTTAATTTAGTTTTACCGTACCTGTATGGAGGAGAGTTGACGGCGTGAAATGTTAGTGTTTGGAAGGGGATTCTTTTTCTTTTTTCTGTCTCTTGGCACCACTCGACTCTGCATCAGACTCACCGGGCCTCTGTCTCACTAAAAGTTGTCCAGTGTGATTTGTTTTTGTCTACGTTTTAAAATGTTTCTAAAGTGACACATGGCATTATCATTGAAAATGTTTTATGCTGCGGCTTGCTACTGCTTTATCGGGGTGATATCGTTCCACGAAACTTTGCACCTCACCAAATTTTGCACAAATTTAACGGATCAAAGAAATAGCAAGATCAGAGACAGGAACACCATTTTCATGTTTGGCTATGATTTCTTTCTTAACATCTAACATGATATTGGTATTTTTTCTTTTCACTTTGCTGCAAAGATTGTCTTTCTTTGGCCCCATGCTGGATCATTCTTCTACGAATACTGCCGACGCTGATACTCCCAGCTTATTGCTCCACGATGTTGACGGCTTGCGTGTTCGTAACTCGAGACAGTACGTCATCCGAGACGCTTTGTGTTTGGAAAATTTGTTTGTAAACTGAATTGTTCGTGAACCGAGGTTTGACTGTGTTTGGTCTTTACAAAATAAGATATGAATATAACTTTACATATCCAGTCATATCATGTTTAATAGTGTATTGAGTGACATTATTTGCAGATATTAACCCTTCAGGCTGGTATTGAAATATCTAAGCTAATAATCTGACAGTATTTGGCAGTAAATGACCTATTGGTAAGAAATTTGCGACATGCAAATTATAAATGTTTTCCCACATCCAATCACTCTGCAGTCTTGGAAATTCTAATAGTAAATATCACTCTAAATCAGTGGTCCCCCAACCTTTTTGTGCCTATGGGCACGTTTGAGAGTTTATGAGATCGTGGTGGGCACCAACCAATTAACAAAGCCAAAATTTTCTTTTCTCTGGACAAATAAGATATGGACACCAAATAATACACAAAACAACACGACGTTTAATGATACAAGAAACCGTGCAATCAAAAATACGTAGTTTTATAAGTACAATTATTATTACTCAAGTGGGAAGTTAGTGTGATGTTTGGCACTGTATTTCATCGGCCAGTTTTTCAAATTTGGGAGTGTAGGATGATGTTGCTGCTCACAAACAATTGTCAAGATGTGCTTTGATTTTATAATGTTCATGGTTGAACGGCCTTCATTATTCAGTATAACCTCTTTCTGTAACAACACGGACACCCAAAAAGAGCCTTGGCGGGTGCCATGGTGCCCGCGGGCACCACGTTGGGGACCACTGCTCTAAATCATCTGCATCGCTGTCAATATTTGCTTCATTTTTGTCACTGTCTGATGGATTTTCAACTGCAAGGTTCTTTTCATCTTAATCACTATCTGATTCACTCCCACTGTCACAAATTATAATATTTCTGTGAACAGGATCCTGTAAATCATCTATTTTTTTATAAATTCAGACTGTGCTAAAATACACCATGTTGCTTATTGGTTGATACAATGTCGATGTCAAAAAATACAAAGGAAATAACTTGGTTGCATTCATATGTATTAATGAATAGATGGAAGAAATAGGAAATACAATGTTTCAGGGTCTTGTGGTCCAAATAGTATGACAAAAATCTGACAGATTGTGCAGCAGTGATGATTTGCCTTGCTGCCTGCAAGCGGCAAGTACGTACTTAGAATACTGCTGATAAAGGAAGCTTCTAGCTGTGATTGTGTTCTTGGGCTAATGGCTTGAAGGGTTAAATTTCTATTGTGGGGTCATAAATAAGAGTGCAGTAAACTTTGTTTGCAGTTGACTACTTGGTGGTGCACCCCATCAGTGGATATGAGTGTGATATGAGTGTGTCGTATAGCCGCATATGGAAGAAGACATGGCATGGGCTGGATGTTGGACATCGTGGTCTTGGAACATCGTTTAAGCTTGAAGTTTCAGAGTAAGTACTGGTAACTTTCATCTCCAGTGAAATTATATTAATCTGTAGAAGGATAAGAAATGTGAAGAAAAAATCAGTGTGGTTGGTATGTTCTAGTTTTTGTCCACACGCTCAAGTCTGTCATCCTACATGTTTGAATCCAAAATGACATTCCAATTTCTTCCTCTCTTATTTAATCTACGCAGTTGTCTCTTTGTGCTTATATTAAATTCTGGTACTCTTTTAGGAATTCTTTGGTTTCTATAATTTGAATTTTTCCCAACCATATACATTATTACTCCAAGACATAAAAGATCACTGTTAATATTTGTCTCATTAGAATTGCATGTAGAAATAGTGTCTGTATAACTCCCATTAGTTTATTCATACACACCATGTAATACATCAGAGCATCTTAGAATTGTGCTAAGAATGCAAAGGATTATTGAGCACTTTATGTGCGCAGAGTTCTTTCTTGTTTTTATTCTTACATTAAGTGGAATAGTTTCTTTATACTTATGTTCATATTCAGTTTATACTAACTTTGGGATTCTTACGTTGTTAGCCATTCTTTCCATATTTGAATCAGTCCTGAAGTTGAAGATGGCTGTCTTCTGGGTTTTTCTGCCATGTAGTCAGTAGAAGTTTACTGACGTATCAGAAGCAGCAAACATTGTAAAATGTCAGTTAACTTCTGCCAGACTACACAGCGCAATAACCCAGAAGACAGCCATTTTTATACTCACATCCATGAGAACCTGAAATCTAACTTAGTTGTGAAGTTGCTGGATATCCAGATTATTTATCATCTTCTACATTGTATCCTCATTCTTGAAATATTAAAAAGAACTGTGCGTTGCATCTTCTTAAATATTTTGTGGAATTTTTAAAATGTCTGTGACATTTTGCACCAGTTTAACTAAAAATGTAATGTTTACTTCCTTTAGAAATCGTCTGTTATTTAATAAATGAACATCAATAAAAGACTTAATGATACCATATACAAAACAAAATCCAGTTATTATGGAATGTGCTACTTCAGTCTCGTTACTTTATTTCCAGACCTTATATATCATACAACACTATGTTTGTATGTTGAAGGTGTGCTGATGTCCGTGAAAATACTATAGCATCACTGAAGGATGCAGGATCAGCAGGGGCTGATCTTGTGGAATTTGATGTTCAGCTATCGAAGGACCTGGTACCAGTCTTGTATCACGACTTTCATGTGTGCATTGCGATGAAACGCAAAAAGCAGTTGGCAGAACATGACATGCTGGAGTTACCAGTGAAAGATCTTACATTGGAACAATTACAGCATCTAAAGGTATTGCATCACTTAATCCTATTTTACTTCTTGTTTGCTATGAATTTGTAGGTAAAATTTGAACAATAATAGCTTATTAGTACCTTCATTGTAATAGTTATCTGCATTTTATAGAATGTTACATTTTGAATGTTTTGGGAGTTTTTAAGTCATTGTGTGAGACTATTTTGTTACCATATATTAGATAAATTTAATTTTTAGTGATTCAGGTTTGATGAGAAATGCTTATGAAATTTTATGCACAAATCCAGAAGGGTACAGAACTCTCAGAAGACATACACATGACTGATGAATAATCAAACACGGCAGTACGGTGCCAAAACATGTTGAAAATCTAGTCCACACAGATTTAATGGAAAAAAAAGTCATGCACAGAATTGTTCACAAATTAACTTCACAGCAGATAATCTGCACGTGGATAATTAGAGTTTACTGTATCTGATTTGCTGGTAATGGACAAATATTTAATTTTTGTGAATAATGATAAAAGTTGCTTATATAACATGCTGCTGTATACAGCCATCAGAGGGCCCTGCTTTTATGCTATGTAGATTTTTAGAAATGTGTTTTGTGTGTTTTTATTTTGATCGCTCTTTATAAGGCAGCTAGCCAGAATGTCACAGAGTGCTTTATGTGGAGTACCTGCCTTCTCCTTTAGGATTAGGAAAGTATACTCTTTCTTGCTCTTAAATTATTTTATATTTATAAATGTTTATAAAAATAGGACTCATGTGAATTCAATGTTTAGATTAAAATTAGTCTGCCAGCTGTTTACTAACATTTTTTTCTGATTGATAACACTTGGAGCAGTGTGATATTAGCTGTTGAAGTTGCTGAGTTTTTGTTTTGCTTTGGTATTAATATTATCTTCATTAGCATGCCAAGTGCTTGAGGTGATGTACAGTACAATTATTAATTCCTGCAGGGCATTTCAGCCAATGGTGAGTTGAGCAAAGTTCTGCATTTTTGCGACTCTGACTCTGCGACGGTGTTGTGTTGTGGGGTAAGCAGTGGATGTAGCATGATTTTGCATAGACACTGCTCTGAAATATATCATCCTTTTCTGTATTTGATCTTAAGACATTTGCAGGCAGGACTAAGAAGTTTTTATGTTTTAATGTTTGTGTTTTGTCTTTCCGGAGATTTGTTTTCAAAAAGATTTGTGTGGGATAAAAGTTTATAGTTCATTTATGTGAAAACTTCTTATGTCTTTGTTTTCTCTTCACTAATATGACCTGTTATCGGTTCATGATCAATACATGAACCAGAGTATTTTAGAACATGGAGTTTTAGCTTATTAAGTCTGTATTCTGTTGTACAGATTTCTCCTGTTAAATCACTGCACTGTAGAGCAGTGGTCCCCAACACGGTGCCCGCGGGCACCATGGCACCCGCCAAGGCTTTTTTTGGGTGCCCGCGTTGTTACAGAAAGAGGTTATACTGAATAATGAAGGCCGTTCAACCATGAACATTATAAAATCAAAGCACAGATCTCAACTTACTGATGCCCATCTTGACGATTGTTTGCGAGCAGCAACATCATCCTACACTCCCAAATTTAAAAAACTGGCCGATGGAATGCAGTGCCAAACATCACACTAACTTCCCACTTGAGTAATAATAATTGTACTTATAAAACTACGTATTTTTGATTGCGTGGTTTCTTTTATTATTAAATGTCGTGTTGTTTTGTGTATTATTTGGTGTCCATATCTTATAGAGAAAAGAAAATTTGGCTTTGTTAATTGGTTGGTGCCTGCCACGATCTCATAAACTCTCAAATGTGCTCGTAGGCACAAAAAGTTTGGAGACCACTGCTGTAGGGAGCCCATTTTGCTTTAGTAAGTTGCTTTTGTTATTCAGCATGCATTAGGTGTTTATTCCACCATCAGAATAGCCACATGCTACATAATCTCAGATAAGTATGGAAATTTTTATAACTTGCCCACGTTGAAGACCTAAATATGTATAGGTACAATGATAATATTAATATGGATCTTCAGGAAATGAGCATGAGGTATAGACTAGATAAATCTTTAAGTATAGCGTCCTGTGGTGGGCTGTTGTCAGCATAGTAATAGACCTTCAGGTTTTATAAAAGGCAGGAGTTTCTTTAGCCGAGTGACTGTTAACTTTTCAAGAAGGACTCTGTTCCATGAAGTTGGTTACATATCAGTGTATGGAACTGCTATTAGTTCTGAGGACACTGCAAATTTTATAAAGTAGAAGTAAATTAAAAGATATTTCACTTTTGAGTTATTTATTAACACAAGCAGTATTTCTCTTTGCCTGCTATTGTGTGAATAATTAAATCAATAGAATGGGTGGATGAAAAGTGTGTACAAAATCTGGTCAGAGATCCTCAAAGAAAGTCGCTACTTATGAGATAAAAAAGGTGAAATTGTTCATGGTGCTCATATGTAGGTTATGAGCTAGTCATTAATATTTGTGGGACTCTTGATTACTAAATGCTGTATCACTTGATATTAACTGATTGAAACAAGTGACCATTGTATCCTGTTGTGTATTATTTTCTGTAAGTGGTGAAATCTCTTTCTGTTTTGGTAATAAACATACTCAGTTACTTATGAGTTAGCCTTATGGCACACATTGCAAACCTAATTTGATTTTCACTGCTCATGACACATACTTACTGTTTGTTTATTCTTTCAAAAGCAGCTTAATAACGCATGGTAATGCATGTGTAAATGCAAGGGCGGGCCATGAATTTGGGTTTTTTTTTTTGTAAAAGCTTGAAGTCATGTCTGTTAATGAAATGTAGTTACTAGAAAGTAATTTCCTGATTGAGCACAATGATTACAGTGGTCTCAAGCACTTTTGATATCATACACTTCTTTTAGGTTATTGGTCTGTGGTGCACCTCTACCTTATGAAACTGATCCATACATTTGTCATAGTATGTTGAATGTTTAGTCAAGTAATGATACTGTACATTATATTATTTCATAATTTTTTTTTATGAAAATCAGGACAGAAATGATCCTCATTTTATAGCACATACAAATAGTTAAAAATTTAAATCCGTGGCATAACAGCTCCAGAGAGCTAAAGCCGACTAGCTTGACTGCTGGCCTCACGTTCACATGCCTAAGCAGAGGTGAACGATCATCCAACCAGATATAGGGTGACGTGTGGTCAGCACGACGAACCCCCAGCCATTGCTTTACACTTTGCAAAGTACATGCAGCCCATGGGCTGGACTTTGCATGGGCTTGCTGTTGTGCATTATTGATGTTGATTAAAATCAGTCCTGGAATTCTAAGATCTGCCTTCTTGTATTGACATCAGAATGCCCATCAGCCAGCATTTGGCAGAAAATGTTACTAATCTTGATTGCTATCACCAGGTATATCATTTGGCAGAAGGGAAAGACAAGAACCAGCGCTTCTTTGATGAAGAACTGGAGGAGCATCAACCATTCCCCACCCTTCATCAGGCATTGGACTCCCTTGACCCTCACGTGGGATTCAATATTGAGATTAAATGGACCTTATATTGTAACACGTTTTTAGCATATTATTTTTTGTTTGTTAGTAAAGACAGAAGTTACCATTTCTGGGTTGATTTCTGTAAAGAAAATGTTTGACAGTGATCCTTATCCTTTGAGAGACTTATTTCTATGATCTTACACAGAAACAGTTGCCATTATGTGATCATAAATGTTGCAGACTAGGTTTTTTAGTGTTATATCTTATTTTCAGGATGGTACATATGAGCTGAACCACCCATTTGACCTGAACATTTATCTGGATACCGTCCTTAAAGTGGTTCTCGATTCTGCAGGGAGCCGTAAGATCGTCTTCTCATGCTTTCATCCAGACATCTGCACCATGTTAGTTGTTAGCTGCGATCTTACTTTTATTTATTTGCATAAAGGAATGCATAACAGAATGAAGAAATAGTATGAGTAATGTTGCCAGATCTGCAACTGTCTCTCGTATACTCCCTCATGTAGCGCTTTGTGCTACCCAAATTGAAACTCAAATATAATGTGTATCAAGATTTGTATGCAGATATTTATAAAGAAGGTGTGCACTATGTTAGGATAAATAATATGTTTTTACCATTAAGGTAAAGGTAAGTTGTCCTTCCCTAAGTTCAACGCTGGATGCAGGAGAAAGGATCGATCACCTTCAGCCTCTTGCCACGTTACCCCTGCTACCTATTGAGTAGAAGGAAAAGTGGACCTCAGAGGCAGTTTGGATGCAGTGGCACAGGAAAAATGCACTGCTACTGGGAATCGAATCCCAGCATTCAAATATGTTTAACATTGGATTTTTTCTCTGCAGTACTTAATATCTCTATGAATATGTCTTGTCAACACTTTATTTGAATCTGGGGTAAATTAACATTGACATCAGTGTTGAGGTGCAGAATTACAAAGAACATATTCAGAACGTGTTAAGTTCATTTATATTTTTGTTAATTTGTGTTGAGAACTTGACGGTGGTGCATTGTTGCAGGCTTCGACTTAAGCAGAACAAGTATCCCGTCTTCTTCCTGACTCAAGGAGTGACAAAAAAATATCCTCCTTACAGGGACCCTCGGACACAAAGTATACCAATGGCTGTGAATTATGCTAATAGTGCTGGAATACTGGTTAGTGAAAGTTGTTGAATTCTTATTTATTTACATATTAATATATCTTTTCTGTAATTTATATGTTTATTTCTTTGTTGATGTTTGGTTGGTTTCTCATGCACCCAAGAATGGTCTTTGATGACCTTTCCTGGCCTCTGTCAACCCTAGGCAGGTCTATAATCCATTTCTGATGTGGGGCACCAATAAGGCAGATTCCTTTACCCCATTGATCATTCTGAAGATGATGACCAGCATATGGGATCTACTGTTTTATTCTGGGCTCTGAACCATGGTAGATGCCTTGTATACTTTAATTTATCACAGTATTATTATCTTTTGCTTCATTGTTGAGCAGAAAAGTCCACACAGATCTGACAGGGAATCAAACCCAGGATTATCCAAATGAGAGGCCAGTGTCTATCCTAAAATCACCAGGTCCCATATTTTTCTGTACTGGATTGTAGTAGGTTCTTAATTGCAGTAATGGTGTTACAAGAAGCTGGGAAATAAGAAGTGATCAACATATGAATATTTGGAAGATGTCTGTTGATTTCTGTATTGTTACGTCTTTCTTTCCATTGTATTTTCATTTACAATTGACATGCCTATTAGAGCCAAAGAAAACTTAGTTACATCATACCATATAAGTAGTTTTATCAGCCTTTATTGTTACCCCAAGTATATGAGAACATTACAAGTGCAGCAAAGTAGTGTAACTGACTTGGTTCTTTGTTTATGCTCACTTTAATTTTCCATTTAGTTGTGTTTCAGTGTTGCTTTAGTGATGAAAATGGCATCTCCATGAAATAACTACAAATAAAGCTCTGAACTCTAAGTCATTTTTAACAGTTCTGTTGTGTTGAGTCATTATATTTATTTTTAGGGTATTAATGCTCATACAGAGGACATTCTGCGTGACTCGACCCAAGTGAAATTGGTGATGGATGCAGGACTTGTCCTCTTCTGTTGGGGCGATGATAATAACAGTCCTTCCACAATCAAGTACCTTAAACATCTTGGCATTCACGGTGTTATTTATGACAAGTATGAAGTATAATTAACCCCTTACTTTACTTACTTTGACAAAGAAGTATAGAACTGAGTCACTATCAGTTTCTCAAGAAGGGCTGTGGTACATTTCATTAGTTAATAAAATATCAAAATTTCCCTCAGTATTCTTCTGCATTCTACTCACACTAAAACTTCTGTTTGCATGGGATTCTGTTCACTATTTTAGATTTGGTGACTGTTTGTGAAGTTTGCCACTTGGTAAAGAGGAAATATATGTTACCTGTTGGTATTTAGATCGGCCTCATTGCATGAAAATCTAAAGGATTATGTAAACCTTTATACTTTCACAGCACATGAATGTTATAAAAATTATTTAGTCATCTGCAACCAGAAATGGTTTGCTGACACCTTGTACCTTCAAGGCTTGAGCTTTCTTCAATATTTACAAAAGTTAAATATTATATTATACAACATCATGTTACATTTGTTTTCCTTGTTGTTATATATACAGTTATAATTTATTAAGGATGTAAAAAACAAACTGAATATTCTAAGAAAGTTTGTACAGTGAGTTGTCAATTAATTTTCATTTACAGAAAATTATTTATATAATATCAAATTAGGTGTATGTGGTATTTGTTTGTTTGTTGTTGTGTTATATATATATATATATATAGTATGAGGTAGTGAGTATGAAGATGGCTGTCTTCTGGGTTGTAGCATTATGTAGTCTGGAGGATGATGATGATGGAGGTAGCAAGGACCTCAGAAATATCAGTAAACTTCTACCAGACTACATGTCACTACAATCCAGAAGATAGCCATCTTCCAAATATTTTTGGTTCCATTGATTATATTTATACCCATTTTATGTGCTCAAATGTTAAAAACCAGAGGAAAAAGAAACAAAGCTGAGTAAACATGACCTCTTCTTTTAATAAATAGGGTTCAGAAACTTGGGTCGACAGCATCCAGAACATTTAGAAATTAATTTTGCAAAATTAATCTGTACTAAAAAGAAACTGTGAATGTCGCAAAGTATGAACAATTTTGTGGTGGTCCTGCTACCTTATCTGTCTTTAATTTTATACACTTATGTATTATGATTGTTTTCCAATCAGGATTGACAAATATAGCTCCAAGGAAGTTAAGGAGAGTATATTTCTGGCTGAAGCGAGGGAGATGCAAAATCACCTGCTTAAAGCAGCAGAGGAAGTACAGGATCCTCCTCAGACACTTGTTTCTCCCATACCGGTGCTTCCAACTGAGGTAAGAATTACATCACTTGTAGAACATGGGTACCAAAGAGGTGAAACATCCCATGAAGCCAGCAATATAATATTTTCTTCGCTGTAATTTCTATTATGAGTTCAGTTATTCATTTTTGTAATGAGAATATAAGAGAATTTGGTCTGATATTTTTATATTTATTTTGCAGGCATTTGAATTTAATGATGTGGAAAATGCTCAAAAGAATCTGTCCAGTACCACATTAGCTTCATTATTGTCCTCATGACCTATCAGCTCACTTACTAATGCATTGCTTAATCGCACTCAGATTTCCACTGGGGGAGGAAATACAAAGGCAAGTTGATGTTGACGCGCGTTACCTGTTTCGCATTCAGAGTAAGATATTCTGTATAAAGCAAAATTAGGAACTTTTGAATTCAAGTTATAAGTATTCAAGCCAAATATATATAAAACAAGAAGTAAATACAAATTTACACACCGCTATTATAATGACGATCAGGATATATACGTAAAAAATACATATTTTGATTGCAATTTTTGGATAGTTTTGAGTCATTTGTATTGCGGAGGTATTATGTTTGAAAGTACTCACATCTGTTGTTTTAAATAATAAATTGCATAGTGTTGCCCTTTCAAATTTAATAAAATATATTGTACTTTACATTGTTTAATCATAAGGTATAGAAAATAACTGTGTTGATCACACGATTCCCAAATTAAAGACAGTCTTATATTTTTATATCAGCATATGTAAGACGACAGCTGTCAAACGTTTGTGCATAATGTGTGTTCATGCACTAACCATGCACCTGAATTCATCTTCCAGTAAGGAAATGGTTATTCTTACGAGATACGACACAGCTCGTTCACATATTTTTGTGTACTTGCTTATGTCTCTTAATTTTCTCTATCATGTCTAAACAGTGTCATTTCTGAAATATAAGCATTTTAACAAGTTCAGTCTCTAGACGCTGCGATAGATTAATTTTAATATATAGCATTTTGTTAAATGTCAGCCATAATCTTTTCAGCACTTTTGACTGTAAGTACAAAGTAGTGGTAAATTTTTAAGGTTATGTTAGGTTATATTGTAAGTTTAATGATATCATATATAAAATAGGGATTGCTAGCAATATGCATGCAGGCAGCAAGGTGACCAGAAGTGCTTTTGAGTGGCCACTAGAACTTATGTGTAAGTCGACAGCTCAGTAAGTGCTTATGTCTTATGGTTTCCTATATTTAGGTTAGGGTTGAAATATGGAAAAATGCTCACTTAGCACAGGCTTATTAATGGGCCTTTAATCATAAATAATTGTTTTTAAATTTGTGGTGGGGGGGGGGGTTAAAGCACATAGTGTCTGTTTTGAATTGAATTTTACTTTTGGTTCCCCCCCAAAAAATTGCAACTCTGATATTTTATATGAAAATAGTGCATCTATGGTTTATCCCTTGCATAGATGATAAACAGGAAGTTGACAGTTGTCAGTATTATGAAAGTAAAACATCCATTTCCTGTTTGCTATTGCATTATTTAAAATTGTTTGTCAAGTATATTGTTTGAATTTTCTGATGATGGTGTGACTTTAACATGGAATAGGAGTCTTAAAAATTATTTTGTATTATTTTATTATGGTGGACAGGGTCGTGAATGTTTTATTTCTGGTAAATATTTGTTGTGTTGTGACAGTATTCATGTAAGAATGACTTTACAATAAAAGTATATAATGTGATATTAGAAACTACTTGATTTACTTGAGTTGATTTAACTTTTATGTCTGTCATATGCCAAATCTAGTCTTTCCTCACCCTTTCCCAAAAAGAGTTATCTCATATCAAGAAAGTGTCCTCAAAGGAGACATGTTTTTTTGCCAAAAAAACGTTAAAAAATCTGCGTGTTATTAGCAGCAATGACGCACCTGTAAGAATGATTATGTCTAAATGTACTATTTACGCTGAAAATAGAAAATGCACTTATTTACTTTGTGGACAAAATTGTAGCAGCAGTGCCCTTGATAGAATGACAGTTGATATTGCTCTTGAAATAAAGCGTCAAGATGTCATGCATAAGAATAGTCAAATTAATAAGTTGCATTGTCAAGTTTCATGGGGCCTTTCAAGTTTGTTACAGGCTAAGCAACGATAAAGCGAGTGATTATGTGAGGTGATGGGGGAACAGCAGTAATTTAGCAATTATGATAACTAATCACTTCGCCATTCGTTTGGAGGAACATAAACGTTGTGAAACACCATAGTGAAAGCAGCTCATGTCTTTATCAGTGATATGAGGTCCGTAACGGCCATCGGAATTTGCGAAACATTTGCAGAAACTTTTGTCACTTTACCATAAAATAATAAATAAATGCAATAAAAATAACTTCATTTGAAATAAGAGATATTTCCGTACAATGTTCTGAAATATAATTTCAGTTATTACCAAAGACTCTAGCGCCAAAAATACTTCGTGCTGTTTTCTGTTTATAACAGTCACACAGATGTTCAGTGCTCAGTGATAATTCTGCTCATATTTTATTATTTATTTAGTGTTCTGTCTGACGACAGGTCCATATGAACAGGATCCTTCCATCCTTTTCTCGGACTGGGACCTGTTCATATACGTTCTTGGCAGATGATCCAGAAGTGGTTTGCCATTGCCTTCTTCTGTGTGTGAATGGAGTAATTGTTGGGATGCCACGGAGAAACCGGGAAGCTCAGTGTTGCCTAGACCACGGCCTTGCCCAACACAAGTTATAAATTCGGGCACCGCCGGGAATCGAACCCGAGACCCCAGGATTACAAGGCCAGCGTTCTAACCGCTAGACCAATGTGGCGCTAATTCTGCTCATACATAGTTTTTAATTCATAATTACTATGGACTCGGCTCATTGCGCCACTCGCTTGCTTCAGGAGTTTCTTGTTTAAATTCGGGGTTGTATGTGTCGTACGAAAACTGCAGGCGAACTACTTGGATCGTGAGAGACGGTTAACTCCGAGTTTGGGCTTTGTAACATTGAATGCGGAAGACAAGATGGAAATAGCATGGGAAAACTGTCTGAGCATGTATTGTGTAACGCAAAAAAAAATATATCCATTTTAATTTCGACACATTCATTGTCATTGAGACACAGCGACTTTTACACAACACCGTATTTTATAATAATTTCACATCCGTTCGCACAAGGAAGCGACTGGTTTATCTTTCCGTGTGTGTTATCATTTCGTGGTCTTCCGCTCGCTACCACGTGTGAATTGTAATGGACAACAAAGCTCGAAGTTATTTTGCGTCTACTGTAGAATCGCCATTAGTTTCCTAGAACTGAAATGTCACCCACACACCAAGTTGTTTGTCAACTGCAATTTGCCTTTGCTTATTTGATTTCACAAATTAAATTATATTACTTTGTGTATAACCATTCAACATTTCCACAAAAATCGTTAGTGCCCAGAACAGGAAACGACAATCAAAAGTCGTTTGCAGCCCTTTGCTATAATCGTTTCCTCCCCCGTGTGCATTTCAGGTATGCTAATGCGTTAAAGCAGCGTTTCTCAGCCTATGGTACACGTACCACTAGTGGTACGCGATCCAATTTTGAGTGGTGCGCGAACTAAGTAAGAAAATCAAAAGATAATATTAACATAAATAAGTTTTCCCTGAACGCATTTGGTCAGTGGTATATTTAATGTGTTAAAATAGAATTAGTGATACGCCAGCGAAAAAGGGTGAGAATCCCTGCTTTAGAGTATTTAAAACTCCAAGCCTTGTGTAAGATTCACTCTTCCTTATCCAACAAAAAATGTTTCCCTTAATTTTATTCCATAATAATTGTGGTACTATAAATATATTAGATATTAATTACATTCAGTATAAATTTATATACATTATCCGCCGTTTCTGACGTCCGCCACAGAGCATTGACTATGTGTTATCATCCTAATTACATAAATTCCTTGATTTAGTACCTTGTTTGTTTGCTTTGTTTGCGTGTCCTTTTAGCGTACTTGACTTAAATGAATTGCATTATTATTCCAGTCAAACTGATATATATTCAGCAGCAAGTTGCCTTTGTGTATAACTTTCTCTACACTCCGTAATGTTTTGACAATCTGTTTGTTGTTATTTTGTTATGTTTATTATTGTGTTCTTGTCTTGTGCTGTATCTGTAATTGGCCTTGTGGCTGTTGATGCAGAAAACTAATAATAAGGAATTGAATTTAATTGAATTACTAGTATCAATCAAAATCAGTTTGTTCAGTGTGGCGCTGTATCGTTGTACACGGCCAGAACCCCGACAGAAAAAACCCGCTCTATATCTGGTCAAGGACTGATGAAGAGGCCAACTTAAGAAGAACAACAAATATTGTTTCGTTTACACACGTGATAGGGGCCTCTGCTTACGTTGCCGAACTGCGTTTGCCTGCAAATTTCAATATAAACTGACTGATAATAGCAACAGTGTTAAAAACAGAAAGCAGGGTGTATTATTTGTTAAGTGCGTGTTTAATTATCGAAGTATTAGCATCTCTTAGGTGCACTTTCAATAATTTACTCTAAAAATATTTGTAGGAAATAATCGGCGAGGTATTTCTTTTGCCAACACTACTTAACCACTGTATTCCTGTGGCGTTGGGGCGCATGTGCAAACGGCTGACATCGCAGAATGGAAGAGGGTTGGGGGACAGGAGAGAGTGGTAATAGTTCAGGAGCTAGTCAGTTCCTTATGGGCTAGCGAAGAGGCCGGTGGTGTTCCTTATTTCGATTAGCCAACACAAGGTTCTTGTCAATTTTCTTTCTTAAATCGGACTACTTGCTTCTATGTTTCACCGTAAACATATGAACTGTCTAGTGAAGGGCGATGTATGAAACCATAACACGACGGGATATTTTTATCAAATCAATTGTTTTAAAGGACCGAAAAATGGACTTGCTTTCAGAAAAGAAACTTTAATAGTTTCTACGTGTATTTTGATATTTTATACTAATCTGTCTTTATAAAGCATCGGCCTGTTTCCAGAACGAGAGAATTAGGTTGTTAATCACAGTCTATACATTTTGTGTACTGTAATCTCATTAGTTACATTTTGAACAGAAAGTTGAGTATAAGAATATTTTTGTACAGTGCTAGGAGGGGAAAGTGTCTGTGATGCTTCTGCCGAAGTGATGTAATTTGCTGGTTTGTTATGAAGTAATAGTCGCTTTCGAAATATTAACAGTAATTTCGAGCTTGTTATGTCAGCTACATATTAGATATGGGACAGCAGTAAAAATGAAAATTGTTTTATGAAACAGCAAGTGAAGTTGATACTGAACATGGCTCAAAGAAGGACATATTCGCCAGTCTAGGTCTTCAACTAGCCACGGAAGCAGTGATTAGCTGTCACCATGCCAGGCATTGTCGTGTTCAAGAGGCGGTGGAGTGTCGGAAGTGATGACCTTGTGGTACCAGGTGTTTTTCTCTTCGTTCTCCATCTAATATGGTGAGCCACCCTTTGAGCATTTAACATAGTCGACCATTTGGATTTAGAAACACGTACGGGCCTTAAAGCAGTGACTGCCAACCTTCATTTCGCGAGTTTTCACTACAAACACTATCAACAATTCATGCATGCATGCATGTATGTGTGTATTTATATGTATGCTTGCATACACACTCAAAGGCCGGCATTATTTCTTGATAAGTGCATGCGTACATTAATATTGGCCTCCTAGAAAGGATATCGCAATGTATAACAGAATCAACAAGATTTTTTGCACAGGATAAGGTTAAATTCTACTTACATTAACCTATGTACAGCTTTTCCAAATTCTGTATAACCTAAAAATTAGAAGAAAGCGGTTATGCATTACTCGACTGAAATATTGATTGTTGGTATGATAGGTTTTTCTTCTTTTGCTTCCGGAGACGGACTGTCACAAATAAATGCTTATTTAAAGTTTAGAAATTACAAATACAGTGAATACAAATAACTTGCTTTGTGGAAATTATCCAGACGGTCAGGTAATAAGGGAAGATGACAGTCTTCTGTCTTTGTACTCGCTGCCGTGAGAACCTGAAATATCACTAACAGTGTTGACAACTGCTATTTTACTCTGTTTGAATAAACAGTACATTGTTAAGGAAATAATACAGATCTCTTTTTACGAAAATGATAAGTAGCGTAACTGTTTATCTGAACAGTATTGTTTTCAAATGTCAAATGCAGGCCATTTTGATGCCTTTATTTGACTACAAGGCGCGTTAGGGACAGTACACGTCAAGCCCAGCGGGACTCGTCACGTGTACAAGAGCAGATGTATACGTATCAGTGCAGAATACGGAATTATGCTTTGAAGAAAAGATGGGATGTGTCTGGAAATATATAACTAAGACAATGAAGTAATGTTATGAATAAGTAAAATTTTCAAACCTGTCTTATTCTTGAAATTTATAGGATTGTACGTATATAAAGAATGCTACGTTTTTCTCCCTATGTTCAGTTGTAATACAAACCTTCCACAGTGAAGTTAACTAACTCCATGTAGAGGAAATTTTGTGGAAAGTGGCCACCTGGAAGAGTATAACGTCTGTATATCGGTTGAGACATTGTATATTGGTTTGATCTGGATCATGATAATGTGTAGTGCTGTAGATT
The DNA here is from genome assembly GCF_000696155.1 of Zootermopsis nevadensis. The sequence goes on along the minus strand of NW_019059988.1, from coordinate 1,318,525 downwards.
TTTCATTGGAAATGTTGAGCTTTCCTTTGCTACGTGTTGACCCTCCCGTCGAAGAAGAAAACTTTAATATGTCTAAGAGATTTCATAATTTCAGAAGTAATTTTGAATTGGAAGGACTCAAGGCTTAATCGGTAAAGGGTAGAAGAATTTAGAAGTTTCAGGATGTATCAAATTAAAGTACATGAAGATTACTGTCTTCTGGTATGTTGTGCCGTGTAGTCGTACAGAAATATACAGACGTTTCAGAGGTGCTTACTGCTTCCATCATCACGGTATCATTCCACAAGACAGTTCTATTCATACTCGTCGCCGTGAGAACCTAAAATTGAAGTGCATATCGTACATCGTTCGTGCATGCGAACATTGGCGTATCCGTGAGGAGACGCCATCTGCTTAATCCTATAGCGGTTCTGTTGTAAGCTAATCTAAGCTAAATGACTTGAGGCCTCATAATGGTCTGACCCAGCAACGTAACTTGAAGGAACTAATTCCCGGGCCTGCATTTTAATAATTACTTTTGTATTACGTCATATATATTGGTTTTTATTCCGAACTGTTTCATTGATTTGGCGCGTCTTCCAAGTTCTGGAAAAAAAGCAACCTTTTCCACCCTTAGATATAGAAAGACGCATTAACCATTACTGTTAGAACGTTATTTATGTTGATGGCGGTGATTGTGGTAGTAACAACAGTAGGATTGTTGCCAGATAAACAGATATGTTATTGTGTTGTAATGGATAATGTCGAAATATGGCTTCCATGTTAATGGAAAGTGGGGGGGGGCGTAATATTTTAATACGGAAATTAATAAGAAGTTTTTCAGACACGGTAAAGTTCATATCTTGGTATAAGGAATTTCTTTCTTCAGCATCGCGAAAACCATGGGTTTGTTAATTTACCCAAGTTGATAACTGAAATTGATGTTCTCAGAATTAGTACAGAACACAATTTGACGTTCTGGGTTTCAAACCATGTAAAAATTGATAGGACACAACAGTTAACAATAAACAGACAAATCACAGCAAGAACGATGCAAGTACATAAATTGAAATTTTAAACTCATAATATCTATTAAATTAAAAAAGAATCTAATTATATAATTAACTGAAACTGTGAATATTTCTAAGTCGAAACACTTTCTTATTGTGTGATTTATTTATATTTGGCGGGATAGAACTGTAAATTAGATTACAACCGCTTTCTTTCATACTCCATTCTTTTTATAGCAGGAAATAACGCACGTTCCTCACTTTTTGAATCAATAGTTTGCAATGAAGCATGAAAGACAAACAAACGTGCTCTGTAAAGTGTAACGACTGACGTCTACTGAAGTCTGTCACTTGTCAGTAGTATTGTATAATAATTTATTCCAGCCTGAAGGTTTCTTTCTATTTTCACAACATAGAAATTGAGCCTATTCCATGATCCAAGTATTATTGTAAATTATGTAAAATTAGAAATGTAACGGAGGTGTGTGAACGAAAGGTTTTCACGCCATATTGAATTAAAATCATTAGTGCGTAATAGACAGGGACACACAGAGCCTTCACACGCCTTTGTTTGACTGTACTGACTATCTGTTTCACCAACAGATATACGCATTAATCATTTACTTATACGTACACCAACGCCTGTGTTGTGAGAAATTATTTTACGATAACACATCATTTTATGAGATTATACAGCGTTGAAAGACATACGGTATATTAATTGTCTGTGAAAAGGTAGAATGTACATTACGCATGGCGGGTGGGACAAAATTCAATTTTGCTCGAGACCTACGAAAAATGTATATTTGAAGTCGCAAATTCTGTTGGCGTGTAAGCTCTTGTGCATAACCTGTTGGGGGTGCCTTACAACTTCGCTTCCGTTCCGTGTACGCTGAGTACTGACAGTCTCTCTCTCTCTTTCACTGATGCCCGTTTGCGTGAACACAAGAAAATCAAGGACCCTTCTCATTGGACGTTTGGGCGACTTGTTTCATAGGTAAAAGCGGAACCTGTGCTTCCTACGTCATCAGGCTTAGGACTGTCTCGTATCCCGAAGTTCGACATCGTTACATTTGGATTCAGGTGTCGGAAGTTGGGCCAGGTTTTGTTTGATTTGGGTAGGTTAGATGAATTGTGTTTGGGCGTCGCGACGCTCGCAGTCGGTTTGCTAACATCGTGCTTAAGGCGTCCCGAGTCTCGCTCCGCCTTATTATGAATGACGTCACGACGTTCGGCGTCTGTTTGTCGGCGTCTTTTCTTATGCCATCCGGAGGTTCGAGTTCACTTGCTTCGTATTGTTGCTTAGATAAGTCCTCAAATCGCCCCGACGACCTTTCCTTCTGTCGCCAAAACTTCAAAGACCCCAACCTCTTGGGTTTCTGGCTGTGTTATTCTTGCAGCTCCGCTGATTTTGATGATGGGTTCTCGGTGTCTTGAACCAAGCTCACTCCGGATTAAAATCTTATCGTACGATGTTAGTGTATGATGGAATGTTTTTTTCTTTGACATTTCTCTCTTATCTCAAGTAAAACGCAATGTATCTTCATTACAAACACCGGGTGGTTAAATACCTTTACGGAATGAGTTACTAAAGGCTGTGTATTCCATAATAAAACAACATTATTGAAGTATTATGGTAAAAACTATGCACGCACGCTCCATTAAGACACGGCCTATCATGACAGCAGCCACAGTGATGGATAGTCCTATTTAAGATACGTGGGTATGGGCGATTAGATTGTTCTATTGATTGTTGTGTTATTCAACTACGCTGTTTCTGCTGCAGAGGAAATCCCGATATACTTACTATACCATCGAAAGAGATACTAATTTGATTATGAACGTTGAGTACATTTATTTCAAGGCAGATAGAGAATGACGGGTATAACTGAGAAGACTTGTACTTCTGATGGCCGGTAACGCGACCGTGGTCCGATCTGAAGTAAAATTTTGTAACGTTATTAACGCAGTGCTCCTCCATAAGTGCTGGGTGAATTGACAGGTGGAAGGTATCTGATAGGAAGAAAATCAGACATATATATGGTACATAGACGTGTTCCCTCCCACTCTTGATATTTAAATAAGCGGTATCAACTTTAGAGATGAAGCTAATTAAACATTAGAGCAGAAATACCAAAATTAACGTTTAAAAATTATCTTAACTTTTTGATAACGGTAGGCGTATTAGTGGAGAGTATTATTATTAATAATATTAATAATAATTATAATTGAATTATTAAACTGAGCTTTGATCTCTCAGATCCTGAGATCGTGGGTTCGAATTTTTTTTCTTTTTGTGTTGTGCTGTTTGTGTAGGTAGAGGTCTTAAGACGGGCTGATGACTCGTTCAAGGTGTTGTGCCAAATATCTAAATAGCTTAAGAAACCTGCCACATGTGACGCCATCTCCTGGTAGAGCGGTGAGATAAGGTGGCACGTTAATTGTCCAGGTTACGGAATTAATTAATTACTGCAGAAAGCTCATTAGGGAATTGCACACCCGTCAGACCTGTGTTAATATTTGACATGTGTAGAATATTGTACATTTCCATTCGTAATTAATTTTAGGAGCAGATGCTGCGAGTCATTTGGGCCTAATTAGAGTTCGAAGGCAGAATAATTATCAATTTCCTTCGATATCCTTTTCACATTAAAGTTTTGTCTCACACGTGGTAACAGTTGATAACAGTCAGGATGTGACGAATTAATATACAGGGTGAGTCAGAAGTATGTTTACAAAGTTTATGTGCGTGTTCCAGGATCAAAAATAAGAAAAAAATGTTCCTATGAACATGGGTCGCAAATGTTTCATAACGACGTTTACCGTCTTGAACACAGAATTAACAGAGCTTTTGTGGGATTTGAGGTTTTCACAACGGTGAGTCTGAAGATTGCTGTCTTCTGGGTTATTGTGCCGTGTAGTCTGGTAGATTTCCACCAACGTTTCAGAGACCATACTGCCTCCGTCATCAGGGCGATGAATTCATGACAGTCTAGGAAGACGTATAATACACAAGGAAAGAATTTTTAAGAAAAATGTATATCAGTGTTATTATAATATTCTTGATTTTGGTCTCGATTCTTTCAATTACTGGCAATAACTTATTTGATATAAAATATCACGGCAGCGGCCATGACAAGAAAATTAGATCTGGCTTTGAAGTTTCCCAATGTCTGGTCCACTTTGAAAGTTGTCGAACGAGTTTAATTCTGTTTCCATCTGTCGCTGACGGAATGCCGTCTTTAGAATGCGATCTGTTCCTATTTTTATAGAAAGCAAGGTTTTATGCTTCGCACCACTTCTCAGAAATGTTATTTTTTCCAACAGACTGTACACTTTTCCCTAAAGTGGCTATTATAAAACCTCCCCAAGTTCCTTGACTGTTCTCGTGATTTCCCGTAATAACAAGGTTGAACAGTTATTTTAGTCTGTTTTTCTATCCCTAGTGTTACCATTCCGATAACGAGCTTCTAAGATCACACTAGGGGTTGCCTGAATCTCACTTATAAATGGTAAACAATAATTGACTATACATTACTGATTATATTTGGTCCACAGAATCAAAGGTAGACTCGTTCGACAACTCTTAGTGCGGACAATTCATGGGGAATCTGTAAGTAACTTTGACCCTAGTCTAATAATCTTATCATGGCCGCGGGCCGTGATATTTATTACTAGTACTTGAAAAAATTAAGTCCGAAATCGAAGCTGGTGTAATAATAAACTAAAATATTGATTTGCCATTGTCAAAAAACATGAAATACCATATATTACATGATAAGTATGTTACAACCGTCAGTTATGAAATATTAAAAATTGTAAGCTAATGAATTCAAAATGGCAGAATGTTCTACTATACACCTAATGCTACCACTAGGCAGCTTTTAGAAATATTTTCAGTGTGAATGACGAAAACGTTGAAATAAACGCACGTCTGATCATTTCATGTTCCGAGACGAAGGAGACGATAAAGGAATAAGGGAGAAAGAAAGAAGGCGTGAAATGCAGAAAGAAAAAGAGTTGGATAAAAGATGAAGATACAAAATTAAATCAGCGGGTCATTGCCTAGTTAGCAAACAGTCTGCAGCATAAAGGCGTAATTTAAAATATAGACCTAGAAGAAGATGGTCCAGCTGAGTAAGACTGACACGCAGCCCGAATGGTGAAGTTCTCGACCTCGGAAAATAATGATCACAAAACTGACCTGCTGTTGGGACCATTAATCGTAATAGCCTTGTTTCCATCGTATATTCTCTTTTTGCAAGACGCAGGAGTTTATTTACATCGAAATTTTTTCAGCCGTTCTCCGACTTGCAGTGTTGTATCGACCAGCGAGCGCCGATGGGATGCTGCACAGTGCAAGTTCAACTCTGACCTTTTGAAATTCAGCATAAACTGTCGATCTAGGGCATAGGGATACCAACGGGAGAGGGAACTGCACTTTAGAGGGTAGTGACAACGGGGAATATAGACGTACCCCTTGTATGGAATAGAAACAGCGTCGCTGAAGAGTTTTGGGCTGTGAGACACTGAAGTAATTTTAAGGAACGTTTAACGTAGAGGTGGACTGTTCGTCTGCATATTGTCTTCCAAAATAACTTGAAGGTGTCGATTAAATTTAGTACGGGATATCTACTCTGAAAGTCATGAGGTGAATTTAATGTCGGTCTTTTCAACAGACTTCGTTATCCACTTTACATAAAGACGGTGTTAGAGGCGTGGAGAGGCCACACGGTCCCCAGAGTGAATTAATCCGTTGTGTCCTCTTCCCCTACATCAAAAAGGGTTGAAAAGTAATAAGATGTGGGTATAAATATGGAACTACGACAAATAGTTAATAAATTTATATGAATTTATTATAATTATGAAAAAAAGTGTTTCAGAAAATTTGTTCAAATTTTTAATAAAACAATTCAAAATTACAGGTACACAAGCTGAGAAGAAAATACGTTCTTACAATGATATTGATTTTTGTGATTTTTTTGCTAACAAATAATTCTGTTTTATTAAAATCAATTTGCCTTTCCGAAGCCAATATTCCCAAAGTTCATAGTTCCTACTTACACGTTTCTATTTCATGCGTAGAACGAATTTTTGTTTCCGACCCGGGTGCAAAAATTCGTTCTACGCAACTTCGAGGATTTTGAAGTTCTTTGAGGAGGAATGTGCAAAATTGGGACTTGGTGCTGTCAGTGTACGCCATTTCTTCAATGGACTTAGTTGTTTTTGGTGTTATGAGTTTGAATATTAACACTTACTCTAGACTGTCGGAACTGCTTTTTATAAAGTTCCTTTTTTTTGTGATGTTTATGTCAGGCTCAGAATTGTCCGTGTCTGCAAGGCGTCGGCATTAAATCCCACAAGATATTTCTCGTGTCATTGTTGTCTGATGACGTTATTGCAGCAAATAGGGGCTCAGGATTTAAAAGTCTAAAGGGTTCTTCAGGATAGGGTTGGTGGATTCATCCGTTGGCAGTAATATGAATCATTAAATCAATAACTCTCGAAGATCATGCAGATTTACACCATTGATTTAAACAGGAATATCAATAGAACCAGCACGTGGATCTTGGTGCGAAACCTCAGACGCCATCAATCGTGCTTTTGTAGTTCTCCGATGTCTTCCTCCATTATTTTAATCAAGGCAGCCAGACTATTCCGCCCTATCTCACATTTCGTACCAAGATTGGTTAGCCACAGACAAATCAAAACAAGTCGTCCGAAAATGTTTCTTTCACACACGTTCTTTTTCGAAACCTATTTAATTATATCTGCCCAAAAGTAGAATCTAGTCGATTGTGATCTTTGTTGTAACGCAGAGCGACGTTGTAGGTATAATTTGAACCATGATGTCACAAAGGATAGAAACTATTAAAATACCGGAAAAGAAGAAAGTTTCTTTAAAATGCATAATTTTGAATAAATTAAGTAGCCAAACACAAATAATAAATGTAACATAGTCTTGTGCCAAATTTTTGTTGTTATGTAATTGAAATTTGTCGAAAATAACTTCAGACGTTTACATTGTCACCATATCGGTACTTTGCAACACATATATATTTAAGTAAGATTAATAAATAAATAAATTTTCCACATGCCATGGTAAAACTGACACTAATTTATTTCGATCGGTCGACATTTTGCTATAGCCGTGTGCCATTTTAAGCAAGACATTCTGAAAATTTTGAAAAATGTTACAAGTTTTTGTCACTGGTCATTTGCTGAATGGCATTTGTGTTCCATTTCAGACTTACGTATTGCTACCGTATGAATAAATATTATTAGTGGACGGGAGAAGCCGTGGTCTTATCTGTCTTAACATCGACGTCAATTTTAATTGAAGTTAAACCTTACTAACAGGATTCAAGAGCAAACAATACGGTATAACGAGTCTCCCTTTCATTGTGAAGTGCAGAACATTATTAAAATGTGGGTACCAGTGACTTACCACATTTTAGAATACAAAATGTTTTAATCTCTGAATAGATTTTACCTTAACTGTGTTGTACCACTAAGCAGTTTTGGCGTATGACGTTTTAATGTTCGGAAGGATTAGAAATTATTATTTCGTTACTCTCTAGAATGGGCGGGTTCGACCCGAACGAAACTTTCTTTCTTCGACTGATACTTTAAAAGTTACAGGCTTAAGGATATGACGGAAAATTCAGTAGGGGAACAACCGGAAATGGATTTGAGGAGGAAACAGTTATGGTCTGAAGGTCTCGAGGTCTCGACATTTCCTGGAGGGACTGAGTAAATCCACAAAAAGTCTTGGTATAAGTTACGGTCTTTCCAGGACTAAATCCTCATGCTACTAGATATCCTGCTCCGTTTCAAAACGAGGCTTTTTATCGTACTAAATCTGTTCAAAATATGACTAAGAATTTACTTGAATGAAGCGACAGCCTTTGTGTAACTATTATTCTTTTGAACTTGAGGGAGAAGGTAAGATGGATGAACGATGGGCCTTTGTGATGGCGATGAGCGATAATTACTACTCGAAGTTTTGTCGATATTCTTCCATGTTGGTGCAATAATAGCTTATTTACACTGCTCTGGTGATTTTTTCCACGTACAGTTAATAAGCGTGTGGACTTGAGAACATACCGTATCGTCTTCTATCGGAATTTGATCAGTACCTGATAAATTTGTATTTTTTACTATTAAATAGTAATCTGAACCTTAAAAAAGCTATTCTTATTTACTAATTCCTCAGCTGTATATATTTCAGTCTGCCTAGCATTATTAACCTCACGTAAATTCAATAATAGGGAGAAGTAATTCTTACACGTGTTCAAATTATTTTGGTAATTTGCAAGCAGATCATCATTGTCATGTTCTACAAAGTTAATTATAAATTAATGAATGTCTCTGTATCCATCATTAATGTTTTTCGTGAGATTTCATGTTCTCACTGCTGTCTTCCGTACTTAAGTCAAACTGCAATGCGCAACAGCTCAGACAGCCGTCGTCTTCACTAATGGTTTTTTCCTTACTGTTTGTTCCAAGCTCATTAATTTTGTCTTTCAGACATTACTTTCTATTATTATTAAAAGTCTTTGTCTATATTATTCCATTTATTTGGCCTTCGTTCTGCAACCACTACAGTTTATTCTCGTGTTTCCTTCTGTCAAATCATTTTGACATTCTTCATCAAAACCGTGGTTCATGACAGTTTAACTTACAATTTTCTAGACTCTCCTTGACTGAAATTTTAATATCCCATGGTGTATTAACGTCTACATTATTATCCAAGGTTTATAAAGCGGCAAACCTTTTTGAGATTTTGACCTCACATTGGTTCTGAACTTCTGCGTCGATTAATTTTTTACATCAAATCTGTATGTGGCAAATGTTGTAGTCTATCTCCATTTTCATTACTAATTTAGTGTAGAATTTCATTTTAGATTGTCGGTTTGGAAATATAACCCATTCTTACGTTGAAATACCCTAACAAAATGTGTTACTTAGGATATCGATGGGGAATGTACTCTAGTTCGTCATGAGATTTATTCTTTTCATCACCATTATAATTAATTGTTGCATTCGCATTCAGACAATAACATACCAACGGCCTCTTAGTATTGTACTCTTACTTTTGGCATTCCAAGTTCCAAATTGCATTAAAAAGAACCCATTCAGTCCTGAGATCTCATATAACACATATTAATACACTGTTATTTTTACGGCGAGAAGTTATTAGCATTTCGCTGATCTCCTAATCTTGAGGATCACCCCTTGTCGACTTTCCACAATTATTATTCTGTATATTCGCAGCTACAATCGACATCTTGAGGTTTTCCCTAGATAAGTAACTCGCGGAAGCGCCATGCAGTGGTGGTATTTATAACCATATGAATAACAAAAACAAATAAACATTATAAACTAAGACGAAAAAGCAAGAAAAGAAAGAAGCAGATGTACAAACAACGAAAAAAATAAATATACAAAGAAACGAATAACTAAGTGAAAAACATAAATTTAAAGATAAATTCATGAATGAAAGGCAAAGTAAATAATAATAAATGACCAGTTGTGATTTTGTGTACAATTCTTCAAAATTGTGTGAAAATGACAGCTGTTGAGGCGTTGGGATATTTGTAAGCGATTTTCCCCTGCCACAAACGCGACTTTTTAATCGACGTAGTTCCATGCTGCGGACTGACCACAAAGTAGGTGGACCGGAATATGAATTTTCATCACGATATTGATTGGCTTTCAGGGATGTCACCTGTTCTCTGAGACAACGCCTCGTTTTCCTTCTGCTGGGATACAGGAAAATCGAACAAAATATTATTTAGAAAATGTCACGGAAAGAGAAAATCTGGTAGACAGATACAAAAGTTCTTAAAACAGGCTCGGAGGATGTGAACGGTATTGAAATGTTACAGAAAGGGAGAAATATCGGGCCTATACTTTAATGATCATGAAAATCTGGGTATCACAAAAACACAGAAATTCCATAAAACTGCATGTCGGAAGACTTTTGTGTACTACAGAGTTACTTAGACAATCGATAAATCAGTTGTGTAGTAATTAGATATAAGGTGGTTTTGTAAGAAGGGGACCTTCGTTTTGGTTAATCAATTTATTATGAAATTAATTAATTTATGTATGATGAGTGGCTGATATTGTGCCCACTTTAAATTTCTACCTTGTTGACTCGATTGTGACTTCGTACGATTGGTTTCTCGTTTTTACTTTATACTTCAATATTTGATAATAGTTCCTGTTAATACTTGATTTAACTAGACTTTCACTACTACAGCCCTAGATAACACGAATATGTCGGTCTGCAGGTTAATTTCGCATTCTGTTTCCCAGTTTTGAGATGGAAGCCAATTTCTGCAGTACTCGAGGTGTTTCGAATCGATGCTCAGGAAATTACAGATTTGATTTTCGTTTCGATAAACGTCATTTGACGCCACTAAGGATGTAACGAAATCAGATTTCATTCGCTTTCCCCCATCCCCCCACTCTCGTTTCTCACCTACCCCCCTCAACTCCGCGCTCGGATTTCAGGATCACTGCGAGAGGCAGGTTCAAACTAACTATTCCCACTCTTGAAGATTGCTGGCTTCAGAGTATTGCCTGGTAGAAGTTAATCGACGTTCCAGAGGCCCCTGCTGCCTCCACTGTCAGGGCGAACTAGGTATTACTCTCATAATGTTCCTCCTTTTGATGTCCTGAGGACGATGTCAAAGATGGTTCTCGAAACGTTGGTGTTTTCTTAATTAAGCCACCTTACACGGCTGATAACCCGAGAATAATTTATTATACTGTATTTGATCTGTTGTACTGGTTTCTTGAGGAACGTTAAGCATAATTGTCTTTAACTGTTGAATCATTCGGCAATTTTTCATGAAATGTGGCACGTCCTGCCATTGGTATCCACCCCATATTTGTCTCATTCAGAATACTGATGTGAGAAATAATGTCGGTTGTGCGAACCTGTGTATTGGAATCCACGTTAGGGGACTTTAATTCAATTCAATTAATTTAGTATACATTATTGATATTTTGCACATAATTAGACTTGCAGGAAGTGAGCGAATCTTGTTAACGTGATTTTTTACAATGAGACCCCTGTCTTAACTTTTACCACCCGGCAGCATTGACTTTTGCACCGTTATAATGACGATAGGTCATGTTATAGCTTAAAACTGGAATTGCGGGTAGTATGTGTGTGTATTTTTAGAAGGGTAAAAAAATTCGAGAAAAAATGACGCTAACATTAAATTTGTTTCCGTGAGGAAATTACAGGAACGAAGGCTACAACCTCGAAAACTGTCCTTGGTTCGAGTACCCGTGAAGGTGTTCTCTGTACCTTGATAATTGATTATGGTAGAAGAACAGAGATAAAGCAGCATTGTTTGTTTCGGCAACTGGATTTCAGGAACTAAGGTACAAACACGAAAATTGTCCTAAATTTCAGTCCCGATGAAAATATTTTGTATCGCTTGAAATCTAATTATGGTAGAAGAATTTAGATTGTTTTATCATAGAGGAATTTGCAGGACAAATGTTGCAAACCCGAAAAGTGTTCTGCGTTTGAGTTTTGTTGAAGGCGTATTTTTTTTAAAGACGATAAACCAACAGCCTTCTTTTCCGTTAAGGAGGTTAGTCCTCGCTCCCAAGTTGATTCTGCAAAAGACTTACATATACTGGCACCTACAGGAAAGAACAACAAATTTAGTTTGTAAAGAAGTTCTGTGTTGGATTTGTTATCATAAGGGCGCACGATACGTGCACGCACAAGAGCAATTAACTTTAATATTTTGTATATTAAGTTTCATAATAAAAATGGAAATATAAATTTTTATCTGCGCATTACTTTCTAATCATTTTCTGACATAACGCAATTTTAAGGTAAAATGTTAATTTTTTCAGATGTAATACAACATTTTTCTACAACTTCAAATGCTTCAGACTAGATTATAGATCGTGCAAACTAAGAAAATCATGTTTTCGTTGCTCTAAATGAAGTCGAATGTCTCAGAGAAAGTAGGTCGTTTCTTGATGTTGACTAAGTCAAATGTCGCTGCTGTATTTTTATGTCGAGATTTTAATAATTTCATAAATGAGAATGCCGCGTGAATACGAGGTGCGATCGGAAAGTTTCAAGACTGTGTCAATAGCGGGCGAACCGGATGTAGTACGAGCTTCTGCCTTTAGGGGGTGCGGCCTACATTCATAGTGAATCGGTGTGACAGCCGGCATCATCGAATTAGCATTTGTTTCTTAGTTACGGGCGTTTTGGTAGTGCATTACACCGACCCTCCTGCGATTTCGGAATGGCGTGTGCATCAAATTTTGCCAAAGACTCGCCAAAACGGCTAAGGAAACCTATGAAATGCTAAAGCAAGCATTTGGGGAGTCCGCAAACTTTGGTGTGGCATTCACGTTTTAAAAATGGCCGAACCGCTGTCGATGATGACAAGCGTTCTGGACGACCATCTTCGAGCACAACGCCCGAAAATGTTACGAAGATCGACGTCGTACCATCAACGACTTGTGCGACATTGTTGGGACCTGTCAGCTGATTCTAAAGGAAGAACTCCACATGCGACGCATCCTGTCTGAGGACCAGAAGCAGAATCGACTTCTCTTTTGTCAGGAGCTCAAAGATCTTGCAAGATCCGACCCCAACTTCCTTTCTAAGCTCTGTGTGACTTCTTCCTCTTCCCAAAGATGAAAATTCAGCTAAAGGGAAGGAGATTTGAGACGATAGAAGAGATTCAGGCAGAATCGCAGATGGTGCTTGACAGGCTGACAAAGAAAGATTTCCAGGGATGCTTCCAGGCTTGGCAGCGGCGCTGGGATCGTTGTGTTCACTCCCAGGGGAACTACTTCGAGGGTGATGGATGAATTTATTACCTGAGATAAGTGTACGGGTTTTTATAGGCGCAGTCTAGAAACTTTCCGATCGCACCTCGTATATATCTCATTTCTTCAGTTTTCTGGTCTATAATGCATTTCAGTATTCAATAAATTTATGGCGTAATTGACTTGACTGCTATTTGCATTCTTACAGAAGAAATTATTTAAATCTTTGAAACCATTCACTGTAGATGATACCGAAAATGTAAATGTTCTTGGCTTTAGGGATAATGATTTTTTATACGATATTCAACGATGCGTACCGAGTGATAAGGTCTGTGATGAACTTTCGGGAAAGTACTCCGGTTGTCCGTTCCAAATTATTATCCCTAGC
>NW_019059988.1:1249881-1305289 GCF_000696155.1 Zootermopsis nevadensis | reverse complement strand
TATTTAGAGGGACTTGTTGTGGAATTTATTGTCACTGATAAACGGCGCTGTACATTTTCGTGGGTTCTGTGTGATCTAATCATGTGTTATGCAGGGCAGAGCTTTAACAGCTGCTCTGTGTTTTGTTTTTGCGAAAGTAAAAGGGATTTAGAGAAAAAGAGTAATCCTTTGAACTATGTACTGCCTGCTGTTTCATATGTTACGTACTCTTGCGTAAATATTGGCTTCGTGCATTTCGTTTTACGGGATTTCTGAAAAAGAAGTTTATTTCTTTGCGTTTGGAACAGATATGCAATGGCATGCATTGCTTACATGTGCTGCTGATACGTCTTGTTTGGTTAATAAATTTCACGATGTAAAGACCTTTATTATTCTTGAATGCTGTGTTTGTGTGTATTAGTAAGTGTTGAACAAATTTATAGAGCGTTTCATGAAAATACGCAAGAAATTCAATCGCCTGAAGAAATATAATTAAGCTCCTACCTTCCCTGACTCCAGTTTTACGATAGTACCAGACCTTCCGGAAGTGAATGGGCCCGTTCTGTCCGTATGTCTGTATCGTCTTTCAGCAGAGAGCCAGAGGGCAGTTCACCTACTATCCTTTATTCGGAATAGGTTCTGCCAAGCGCTGTTGTGTTTATCATAAAAATAAACTTGTACAACATTTCGTAACAGATGTGTGTTTAAGCAATACAGCATTTGGACATATATAACTTACATGCAGCACGAAACTTCTGCTATATCTCCATGGAGGCTGCGCAGACTAGCTCCTCTTCGCATTCTCATTAGATACACCGGCTCATAAGTAACGCCAAGAAGGCTAAGATGGCTGTCTTCTGGGTTGTAGCACCATGTCGTCAGGTAGAAGATTAGTTACGTTTCTGAGGTCCTTGCTGCTTCCATTATCAAGGCGATGACGACCTCTGAAACGTCGGAATACTTCTACCAGACAACACTGCGCTACAACCCAGAGATCAACTATCTTCGTATTCACTGCCGTGAGTACCTCAGATCCGCCAAGAGGGCTGTTTCCGAAAGCGATTGAATGTGGTAAATGGTGAGTCCGAAGAAGGCTGTCTTCTGGGTTGTTGCGCTGTGTAGTCTGGTAGATGTTAACCAACGTTTCAGAGTTCATACTGCCTCCGTCATCAGGGCGATGAGTCATCGCCCTGATAATCTTCTTCTCAATACTAGCCGAAGATTACAAATTATTAAGCTCCTTGCCCACTTATCTTTATTTTCATCTGATTTTATTTATCTCAGGCCTAAGTATTTACCTTCGTCTATTGTTCTTTCTAAAACACGAAATCTGAGGCTGGATTCGTTGTAACACCGGAAGGAAAGGTCGGACAGGTTACATGGACAGATGATGAGAACCATGGATGCAGTACGACAAAGATTTTTTTAAAAAAAGTGCTGGAGCTGTACACAGAGTAGTATAACAGAGTAGATCGGAACCATCCCTGTGAGATTACATCCGAGGTGAAAAGTCGTCTCCAGTGGTAACCGTGGGGCGTTATCGATTAGTAAGAGAGTGAGAGAGAGCGATCGAGTCCCGGCCGTGGAGTGGAGGGGATTGGGCGCAAGCGAATTGGAGATACAAACCTAAGCGACACTGTTTTCTGCGGACGCACAACAAAGATTGGTCGTTCAAGATTCCATCGTTTCAATTTCTTCAAAGCAACTGGACTCACACCCACAAAATCATTGGACCCCACTGAAGTGGGCAATGCGATTTTCGTATGCTTTACCAGACGAAAAATATCTTATTATCGGTCATGACGCTTTATACGCCAGATGCCGATACCGATTAATAACTTTTGTGATTTATATTCATGGGTTTATGGGATATCTACGAAACTACAATGATGATATTCGGCGACTGTGCCAATGTGTCTAGGTGACGCGGCAACGGACGCAGTGGTCACGCATAGCGGAAAGTCCGTGCCGCTAACGCAGAAGCTGTAAATCTTCCCTGTGGTATAGATATATGATACTGTCTGCTCATCAAAGACCTCGGACAATGGAACAAACCTAAAGACGTACAGTGGAATTTTCTCCATTGCAGATTTTAGTAGTATGTGAAATTAGCGTAATTTCGGCCATACCAGGTGTGATGATTATACTGCCCTGACCCGATAGCAATGTTTCATGAGATGTCCAATTTAAACCGCGACGTTAAGTTGGGACTCGTCATATTGCCCACCCTACACTTTGCACGTCAGTAAACTTAATTTTATAGATAACATCTATGTTTTCATTAAAGAATTGTGCTAAAATGGGTAATCTTTAATCTTCCCCGAATAGAACAGGAACCATGTGCAATTCTTAAATCCCGTTTATTTGTAAATGTTATGAAAGATCGACAGGAAGTTGTAGCAAATTTTAAAAATATTTAACGAGGATTTAAACCTGCGTCTCATGTTTGACCTATTCGCTTTATAGCACGAGGACACAGAAATATTGATTTGTACTTGAATATCATCTAATATAAGGGACGGATAAAGTGTTCCATTACTCAGATCGTTGCTATGTGGAAACAAATCTGACAGATCTTCACCTGCTTGAAATGCTTTCACACTTCGAGCTTCGTGTGTTTCGTTGTGTACGTCAATCCGCAAAGTAACAGCGCACAAGAAGTACTCATTTGACTGAAACACGTTATAACGGTCCTAAATGTGTGTAACCATTATGACTTCGGTTTAGTTCAGTTCATTTTAAGAGCCGCGGTTGTGTACTTAAGGACCTCAGTGAGATTTTAGTACACGCCACTTATGTATAAGGTCACTTAATTACCTGTGCTCCACGCTGACTCTGTCTGTTGGTGTACCGATATTTTAGGTTAGAATTTCACTCGAGGCATGGATTTTTTCATCTTTTCTGCGTAGGATGAGGCCCTGTGGTGGCCCATTCTCCCGTCCAACGAATCGTATAAAATAGAAGAGGGGTTCTCAACCCGCGGACCATCTACTTGTTTTACGCAGTTCCAGTGCATTTTCGTAATATTCTGTAACCCCGTATGTCTGTGTTTTCTTCACTAGTAAACCCGGACATATCTATTATGTTTCAAGTTTAAGCTGGCTAATTCTTGGCATCTTGTTAAAATAAAACGCCAGGAGGAGATGAATTAATAAAATGCAAATAAACGAACGTACTACTTACTGTAATGTCCTCTGGACAGCTACAAAAGCAAATTGTTCCAGAAAATCCATATTTTAATATGGCTACAGTTTCGTAACCATTAAGAATGAGCTATATGTAAAAAAAATTCTGTAAATGACCGAATGTGACAGACCCCACTAAAGTGCTTAAATTAAGTCGCCGGATTGTCTGTGTACCTGTATAACTTGGGCTTTCGATGATTCGATTGTAGATTGTAGGGTTTCCGTTTCGGCCGACACTGAAGTTTCCATGTTCAGGGTGAGTGTATGTGGGTATGTTTTTCTATTGCCTGTGTCCATGCTCCTGGATGAAATTAACGGGTGGTTTGTCATTTCCTTCGTTGTCTTCTCTAATGATGTTTGGGCGATGTGTCCGTGTAGTAAAAACCGTGTTTGGTCCATGTGGAGGATTCTACTACCGCTGATCGCTGGTTCTACAGCCCGGTGTCTCTAACATGTTTTAATATTTCGGTAGAAATAGTACAGCCGGTTTACCCTAAACACACCTCAGTCCAGGAACAGATAGATAGATAGATATTTTGTTTGTAGGTTGGTGGATTTGAGGCGGGATGTTATTTAGTCAAAAGGTTTTCTGGATTTTGTGGAAACCTTTCTTTCTCTGTAGCCTGGAATTGTGACCAGTTGTATCGCTTTTGTATACAGTGTGTGTTGTTGTATTTGACCCCGCTGGTCAAGCCTCGTTTGTTTTGTTGATGTCCTGAAATGAGTAGCCATTGGCTCGTGGATAGAAGTTTACATGTATGTGTACTTTCCACAAGTTACACTCTCTGTGCAACAACGATCAAGCGCTTAAATTCTGTAAGCGTGCAGCTGGCGTTAATTCAGTCATTCGTACAGAAAAACGTAATTAATATTATAGACTTCTCCGAAACCCGTGACGAGGTTTCACGGCGAAGCGAAGATGAAGTGTGTACTTAGCTTGGAAATCCATATTCGCTGGTAGAGAAATTGATATGGAGTGAGACGAGGTCAAATATACGAATTCCAGTCTTGATATCGGCGTGCTTTTATGCATGTTATATTCGCACAAATATTAATTTAAAATGCGTAGTTTAATATTATTCAACTCTATGTTTCAAAATGTCTTTGGATCCCATGTCATCGGCAAATGGAAATCGATACCGGCATTTCTTAGATTGCGATATTCGAAACAGAATGTGTAATTATTGTTTGTCTCTTAATTATACGCAATGCATCAACTTTTGTTAAACTACCAGAAATCAGTTATAAATTCCGTAAACATTTTGATTAATCCCATTCCGACAGTTTTATAAACTGAAGCTTGCGGCAATAATCCGATAACATACACAGATGTCAGTAGCAAACGGTTGGTGGTCACGTGCTGACATATTTATATTGTATATTGAGCTTTGATGTTCTGAGTCATTTATGAGAACTGTAGAATTTGATTTAAAAATGAGATGATCTGGAGGATGTTCGGGAGAAATTGATTAAAAAGATTTAATCTTCTCGTAAAGCAGCAGCTTTGGCCACTGCCAGAACGCTCGATCAATAAACACGATTCAGTGATTAAAATTTTTTGTTCGTAACGGTAAGTTGTGCTCGATCAATAAACACGATTCAGTGATCAAAATTTTTTGTTCGTAACGGTAAGTGGTGTACGTGAAGCGTATTTTTACACGACCAGTACAGACAGAGCTTGTGGTGAAAAATATTCTTCGCGAGTATTTCAGATTGCTCTCCCCTTCAGTACAGTTAGTCATCGCCATTAGCAACATGCTACAGCAGAACGCTTAAAGCAACGTAATGAGAAATTACCCCTTCAGGCAAATACGCTAAATCCCCCCACTTCCTTTCCCTTCCCATGTTTTACATAGGCCTCTCCTATATCGGAGAGAAATGTCTACACGCATCAACCCCGCCGCCATTTAAAATCCCGATAGTCAAGCCTCCCCAGCACATGGGGATGTGATTACGTCAGACACTGTTGAAGGGTACGTGCTTTATATAACCACCCGAACATCACTGTATGGGGGTTCACGGGAATGCTGCCACGTAAATGTAATGACACGAAATACTCGTTGCTTCTTCTACCACACTTTACTGAAATTTCATACTTTATTATTGTGTTACCAATGATGATTTGTTATTGGTTTTGTAGTTAAATATGTCTTTGGCTATGTACTTATCATTCTCAGAACTGCGATGTATGACTGTGGCATGAATATTTAATGATGTTACGCAAAGTTAATTAATTAGAAGCATTTATTCTCCACCCGAGGTATAAATACATCTTGCTAAGTCCATTTCTGTTCCCCAGTTTCTGTGAAGCTGTTCTTGTAAATATTTACTCGCTGGGTAGGATTACGCAGTGTTAGGTTTATAAAGGTTTTAGGATAGTCTATGTGTTTATGTACTGTACACAGTTCTGCCGACTGCCAAATTTGACGATGCTGTTACTGCTGAAGAGGTTACATTTGTTGTGCTCGTGCGTGCATGTATGGATGCGTGAACATGTGTCTGTTTGCTGTGTGCGTGATAGTTTATATGTATGCATGCACTGGGCTTTAAAGAGTTAATGAAATATAAATTCTGTGTAACTATCCGTACGTGTTTTCCAATAGCTCATCTCTGAAAGTAGTAGGTTGAAGTCTTCGCCATTTTGTTCATGTCTGTTAACTGAAATGAGTGGGTATATTTCATTATAGCTGTGTTTAAAAATACAAGAGTACCAACAAGCAGAAGATGTTATCTTAATTTTGCATCAAGTACAATCTAAGATTCGAGTATGATACTACTTCTGCCATTTTACGTAGCTTTGCAACCAATCCGTAGGCGTGTGACTGAGAACAATAGACAGGCGAACAATAATACCAACGTAACAGACGAGGAAAATCTGACAGGAGTTGCTATTTGTAGCCAAAGATTTGCTGGAATCTAAGGTGAACTGCACTAAAATTGCAGAGGTAGAATATTAGTAAACGAAGGGTAAGATCGAATCTTGGTTAACGATGCAAAACAAAATCATATTTCCATGGGAAAATATGTGTGTCCATATACCATAGTTTCCCGCAGAAAATATTACATTTAAAGTTAATTTTAAAGATACTGCTACAAACAGCTTCTTATAACTTTCAAGACGATCGTTATTTTGGTACAGATTTTCTACATATGTGTAGTTCCTTACGAACGTCGTAACTCAAAGTACGCAGAAAATGCGGATTGTTCGAAGAAACTGAGGAAACTCACGAAGATCCTGCTGGGCTTCTGGTAAAAATACAAACATGGAGTTTACCGAATAAGATGTAGGACGTTTTCTTACTTTTTATTCCTGGAATATATAACTTTCAATTTCTTCAACGATTGACTTCCAGATTTACCTTAAAAGAGGTGCAATACGTAACCACAGTCCCCAATTTTTCCCACAACAGGTGTCTCCCACAGGTGTTTTTACTGATTCCTACAGGTGTATTTTATTAACGTAGAGTAAAACCGTTGAAATTCACCAGTAAATGATTTTTTACATCGTCACCCCATACAGTTTCTTGGTTTACTTTGTCACAGTTTTGCCTTTATTTCATGCCATTGCTTTGCTTTATTAGTTAGAAAAGTTTATCATTCTGACCCTTTGCTGAGAACTTTATGCCTCTGGAATAAAACATCAAGAAAACATACATCAAACTGACCTAAATACAGAGAGATTTAAATGTAGCTGTGCACACACACGATGTAGGTAGCGATCGTGACGTGTGTGTCACGTGAATGTATGTCGTCTACTTTTCTTCAACCAGCAAGTGTTGGGATATTTATGACAATTCAGGCCCCAGTGTTTCTTGTGGAATGCGTGTTCCGTTGTGGAGGTAAATACACAAAATAAATTTTAAAAAAAGTCTGTGGAAATTTTTCCGTAATCTCACTTACCTCATGGCAAAATAATCCCGCAGTTGACTGACAATGTAAGGGGAATTTGATTAGATTCTGACGCGCCGAGATCTGACAGGCCACGGTTGTTAAAAGAGGACGAGACATTTCTGTTTGAAAAATGCATGGTCCAAAAATGTTCATTCGCAAATTGGTAAACGTGTACAGTACTGCTGGCTGTTAAAAGACTTTCTTACCGCTAATGCAGTAGATATTCTGAACGTCGCATTATTAGCAATGAGGCGTAATTTAATTTGTCCACATACGCCAACTCCCAGAAGATCTCCGTGTGGTCGTTGTTCAATCCGCATCAGATTATGGAGATAACACTGCACGATCAGAACGTTGCTGTATGATGCGCAATATCACGAAGTTGGGTGGTCATAGAAAACATTTTTAACGCTGCCGCTCATTATGAACTGATTCTGTACCCCTTTATTTGCCATTTCAATAAGGGACGTTTCGTCACCAATGTCGCCTGACTTCGCCTCCCTGATTTTTATCTGTGGAGAGCAATGACTACTTTAGTCTACAGGGACATTCATCGTAGTCAGTGATTTGAATGAATCCGGCACTAATTTTATTAGGATGTGTTAGGTTATGTTCTGGTCCCTTACGCATTGCTGGAATTGGTAAACAGAACCTTATCACTAAAACGGGAATTTGCTTACGCTAACGGGGTTTTATCATGGCGGAAGGCCTTGAATTTGAAAACCAGGGGCTATTGCTTCTGGTGGGAGATGATCCCATCAGGAAATTTATACTTTGTGAAAAGAATTTTGGTTGGAATGCTGTTTGGGATTTGAGCCCTGAAGTGTCGAGATCGCTTTGGTTCGTGGCCTCTTCTACTTGGGAGGGATGTGATAACAGACCGCGTCAACTGTAGTAACGGTTCTGTGGCTTCGAATGTTAAAACTCAAATTAACGTTACAATTCTTAATTTGGCGTGACTGGAAAGAAAAAAATAGTGGTCTATTTTAAAAAACGTTCACAATTTCTGGTCGGTTGAGAAAAACTACAAAAACTCAAATACACAGACTTATGACAACTTATTCCAAAGAAGGAAACCTCAACATGGAACCCATAAGCACAAGCCTTCTAAATCCGAGAAAATATTCAAGAAACCCACAAAGGGCAGCATCAATCCGTAAAGTAAACGAATAGAACAAAATAGCAAAAGAAGACCTTTAAATGCGGCGCTGGACACTCAGTTGTACTGATTCCACCCTGAAGACGGATGAAGACGTGTGAGTCGTTTGTCCGGGCGGCTCCACTGAACAGTGGCTTTTCCGAGACCTCAAAAGAAGGACTTCAATGTAACCGAAGTCTAAACGGTGTCAAGTGGGTTGTTTTGCGTGATTTCAGAGTGCCCATATTTGATCCAGGTACCTTATAAATTGATTGGGGTTTAGTTCACATTATGCCTACTTGTTAACCGAATCTGCAAGATTGATCTCGGTCTTGTCGCCGTCTGTGGTCCACAGTCTCAGAATTTTCCCCCTGGACTGTGTATTACTGTTGTCATGACTACACTTCTACACGTAACTATCGGAACGGGACATTCGTTAGACTGTTGAAGAATAAGAAATGAAATTCCAGTAACGTTCATCCTTTATCTGTAAAGGACGCTCTGCGTTTCAACCTTTAAGAGATCGCCTGAAGAAATGTAAGCGACACAGTTGATCTCTGAACTTTTTAGGCAGAAATATCCTTCCCATTCTACCACAAAATTTTACGGAGGTTGTGTATTTTCAGGCTTTGAATTATTCAGACGTGGCGCTGTAGGTCATTAAATCCTTTAAAATATCCATGGCGTTCTTTTCGGTGCTAAGTGCGCTGCTGGTGTCAGTTAACTGGAGCCCACCTAGGATTAGCTTTTGTCAGAAGTCAGTGAATTGACACCTGAAACGAAAAATGTAAATGTGCTTTAAGGGTGATAATGTTAGTTACATTTTTGCTTTACCGCATGTCGAATTTTTGGTTTATTTCATGACATTATTTCAAGGAATAAATATTTGGAAACAGTGACTATTCAGCCGGTAGACAGCAAAATTCCCGAAGAGACAATTCTTAGATGTAGTAATGTAACTATTTAAACCACAAGTATAATCATAGGGCCCATATAATACGTGCTCACACTGTGCGTTTGTTTGTGTCTGTTTCATATGATTCTCAGAATAAATGATTATTATTTCTTAACAGAGATTCGATCAATCGATTATGTAATGGAGACATGTTAAGTTTCCTTTGAGATAGGATTTGTATTTTTAAATATTATTCTGATGAGATTTATGCTTCAACGGTTAACATAGCATCATATCATTGAAAGAACGGACTTCATAGAAAAATTATTTCCGGAACAGGATATATATATTTTCACCTATTGAAGAAAGTACCTATTGTTAAAAACCCCGAGATTCCGTCGTCGCAGAAGCTTGCCATTGAAATGCAGGGTTGCATGGGGCTAGGTTATCTCGTTTTCATCCTCACACACATTTCACAGCAACCGTTCTAACATAACTACAAGGCCGCAGAATCTCTACATCTTCCTTGTCTCCATCAACTTCGTAGCTGGAGTTCATTTCATCGTTCCCAGTCACGAACACAAAACCTTAATGACATAGAGCCGAATTGTATGAATACTTTACAATGGATAATTGTGCAAGAATGAAAACGTGTATTTCACTTTGACTAACCTACAGGATTATTTCAGATGATTTTTGTAAGATTCTTGGTTTTATTTCTAATTTGTTAAGATACTTTACATCGCATAAGCATAATATGTTTTGTATGTGTATATAATAAGCGGTGTTGGTTGCATGGTTGCGTTCTTGCTTGTTAATTAGTTATTATTTTAAGGTATTTTTGGGATTGCGTGATAATTTTTATGAATGTATGTGTTATTATTACCGTTACCTTGTTATGGTAATAATTTTCTGTTAATGGATTTTGGGTTTTATGGGTTAATGTTATAATCGTTGAAATTACAATACTGTGTTTATGTATACAACTCAGCAAATATAAAAATGTATATGTTTTTGTTTCATAACATTGCTCGAGTTTAATCTTCACATACTACTTTGTTACACTTTTCAATAAAAATACATTTTAAATATTGCTGTAGATTTTTCCATCATTCTTGAAAGAATTTTTTTTAGTTGATGTAAAATGAATAAATGCTAACTGTATGAGAATATGAACTACTTCTCCATGCATTTCATTACAAATGCACTACATAGAAAATGTTTAGAATAAAAGCTATAGTACTTAATATAATATATACTTGATGCTCTATCATTTTTGATGGATGAATAATATTTTTTTTAGAAATTGTGAAGAAATTTTATATGCGTGTCGTGTGAAGTGGGCCCAAGTCAAACGAATACGAACCAAAATTAAACTCGCACGACAACTTCCAATGTGAAACCCATAATTTGAAACATGTTTGAGTCCATCTAGTAGATATTAAGCTGAAATATGTAAACGGACAGATATGACCTCCGCATTGCAAATTCACTTTACCGAACTTATAACGGGGATACAGTTAAGCCTTAAAACACTGATAAATCTTTCGGACCTGATTCCCGGAACTCCCAATTGTAAGGCACATCTCATCCGTTCCTCTGTGCCTGGCAGTGAAGGCATGTGAACAGAACACGGACGGTGGATAAGCGTTTGTTTGTTTGTTTGTTTGTAAATGCCGTTCTTGGCCAGAGTCATGTTTTTTGAGACAGGCTGTTAACAGCGCTTTCTAGTGACGATTCTTATACGTTGGTAGGATTTCAGGTTCTCAAGGCGGAAAGTTTGAAGATGACTGTATTCTGGGTTTAGTTTCTAGTAACATTTTACCGAAGTTTCTAGGGTACCTGCTGCCTCCATGATCTTCCAAATTATAAAGACAGCAGATATCTCTGAAACATCGGTGAACTACCGTACTACACGGTGCTACAACTCTTAACAATACTACAATATTCAAAGTCACAAATGTCATTGTCTCTGGCTCCTAACTCAACTTAGCCGTTATTTACGCTGTAATTGGTTTGCGATTTACCTAAAGACCAAGAATATTAACAATATTTGAATATTTTAAATAAGCTGTAGAGAAAATAATTTTAGCTATCACCATTCCTGTTACATGGAAGCCATGTTAATAATTAATCATAAATATTTTTGTATTCGCCGGGAATTCAGTCACGTGTTTAATTTTAGAGCAATAATAAACATTGCTTTTCAATAAGCCTTTTCCAAGGTGAGAACAATAGGTTTTGCTAGTATTCGAAGGTCAAAAAGGGCACCTAACACTTAACTAGATGAAGTAGAAGCACTATTTCCCACTTTGTTGGTGTTTGTCTTTGTGTGAATGATTTAAATTATTTGGAATTTTCGGCAATGGAACCAGTGTCGCAGAATTTATTATTTATTTATTTGGTGTTCTGTCTGACGACAGGTCCATATGAACAGGATCCTTCCATCCTTTTCTCGGACTGGGACCTGTTCATATACGTTCTTGGCAGATGATCCAGAAGTGTTTTGCCATTGCCTTCTTCTGTGTGTGAATGGAGTAATTGTTGGGATGCCACGGAGGAAAACTCCGTGTTGCCTAGACCACGGCCTTGCCCAACACAAGTTATAAATTCGGGCACCGCCGGGAATCGAACCCGAGACCCCAGGATTACAAGGCCAGCGTTCTAACCGCTAGACCACCGTGGCGGTGTCGCAGAATTACAGCAACAAATTTATTCCAGACAGAAAATTAGAGGCGATGAAAAGGAAACAATGAAATGTAAATACAATCACGGAACTTTGTAGTTACGCCAAGATAAATGTTTTGAACTAAGCGCTGTTTTTTGGTGTTTATTTATAGACGGTGTTTCAGAAAGCCGTTTGTTATATTTTTACTTTCCATCAGGCTGTTTCTGACACGTGCGCGCGTGGTGTAAGAGTTCTCGTGTCGAGTGGGATGAAATGTGTTGTGGAGCCTTCAGACTGCGGTGGGAATTCTAAAGAACCTATTTACAACATAATAAAGGGTTAAAACTATTGTGAAGATGGAAGTTTTACATAAAAAATAGGAAAACAGCTCGTAACATTTTTTTGCGGAGTAAGGCAACGATAAAACACTCTTGGTGAAACAGACAAGGATCTTCTTAGGATATAAGAGATGAAGCCATAGCGTTATCTGATATTTGAGGTTCTCATTACGTTAAAGATGTAGATTGTGATCTACTGGGTTGTGATATGCCTCTTGCGGGTGGTTATTAACGTTACCCCGAATCATTTATAACCACCTACAAGACAACATGGTGCCGCAACCAAAGACCGCCATCGACCTTAAATGTATGGTTAGAATTATCCATACATTTCCTGCCAAAGATTCGACTGGCCGTAAGGTGTGTTTGTGATTATGAACCAAATTACTTTATATAGTAACAAGTAGTTTGCTGTCGCCGTTAATGGGCCGGGGGTGGATACTCATCTTACATCTGTGTATCAGCCACGAAGGACATATTCTTAACCGTGGCAAATTACTTCCGTGAGTGGACAGTAAACTTCATGCTTCATAACTTCCGGTCAGTGGTCTCTTTCCAATCAGGATGCCTCTGTGTAATAACCTCGAAGGGAGGAGCGCGCGTCACATATCCTTAATCCGTCCGCCACTCTAACTTACGTCGTGAAGATCCCCATGTCTCGGTTAGCTTCTATACCCGGTATTGCCACATTACTGAGGATCATGATATTGCTACTTCAGCCCGATGATGCACGCACACTGAATTCGATTTGGGCTTGGGGGATGAAGGGGGAGTTTAATGACTACTGCGACATCATCCTAAAGTTCCTAAGTCACTTACAGGGTGCTAAAGAAGTTACAGCATGTGAGAAATGTACACAGTCTTTGGAGCGCAGAAACAGAAAGCAGCTATAAAGTGTAATTATATCGTAAAAAGCAATTAAAATTACGTAGAAAATGTTATCAGAATAATTGCTCTGGAACAGATAGTTGAATAGTTCACAGGGTGATTCAAAAATCCTTGTATACCTGTTTTGTGTACAAGTGTTGGAAGTGTCTAGTGATTCAAATGTTTTTGTGTACATACGCTTATCCTAGGTAATTCAATTGACGTATCCGTGTGCACGGAGCCTTTTGAATCACCCTGTAGATCATATGTAATATACTTATGGTACATGGTTAGGCCGATGGAAGTAATTACACAGTGACGTCGTTCGTGTTTAATAACAGGCTTTGCTATTTGCTTAGTGTAATTCATTTATTCTCTTCGAGACGACTGCTTTTGAACGTCCCAATAGCAAGTCGAACTTCAAAGCCGTTAACAGAATATAAAAGTGCCTTTCCGAAATGTAAGGTTTGTGCGTGTGGTAGGCTTACCCATATTAAAAACGATCTACAAGTGTACGATAAAACTCGCGCGTGTGTGTAGGGGGGGGGGGGGGGGCAATCTGCAAAAAAAAACCGTGTTCCAAATGAAACTCGTAAAGCATCTACAGACGATGACAAGAAAATATGGTGGAGATAAGGCGTGAACGAGATTAAAAAGTAAAACATTGTAACCTAGTTTGAATCCACTTGTCGGTATGTGGACCAGTCTATATCAGTGAGGTGACACGCGCTCCATTTTTATAGTGAAAGTGTGACGTTATGTGGCACATGGTTGTGCCATGCCCTTTCTCGCTTTGTTTCTTCTAATAAAAAACGCATTGTTTAACGAAAACTGAGTATCATAACATACGTATCTCAGGAATGTTTATAAATGTTGTGCATATTTAGTTTATAGTGTAAGTTAGATATTAAAATTAAAAATTATCGACTTATTCAAAGATGGTTTATAGGACAGAAAATTCACGTCTGTGTAGTTAAAATTCGCTTTATTTCGAAACAGAATTGTTCTAAAAGTCTTCTAGTAGAAGGCCGGTTCTGATTGGCAAAAATTAATAAGCCTACTTCTTTAAACACTGTAATTAGTAAAGGTCTTCATTCCATGGACGTTCGATAAGAGGTCATGGCAGACAGCTCTAACGTTGCTGTACAGTTCTCCTGTTTGCTTCTGAAATGGCAATTACAAAACAGTCGAAGAGCTATAGTTTGAAAAGTGGAAGCCGGGGAATTCGATGACACAGGAAGATAAGACTCTTGACATTTAATACAGAATTGCCCCCCGTCATCCTGTGCTCTCCGAGGACTGTTTACGAATAGGTCAACGTAGACTCTCGTTTAAATGTCGGTAGATTACCTTTTGATGTTGCGTTTAACGTGACCTAATGTCAAAATTATAATTTTTTTAGCTATGCCATCATTGTAAAATAATATAATGTGATTATACTTTTGTAAAGAGTTTTTGTTTCGTTTGTATGTATCTCGCTTTCCGCTGCAAAGAATGACCATAGAGTGCATTTACAATTTCATTTTCAGGTTTAAAAAAATATTCTATAGCTCAGAGATTGACGTATCCGTGTGCACGGAGCCTTTTGAATCACCCTGTAGATCATATGTAATATACTTATGGTACATGGTTAGGCCGATGGAAGTAATTACACAGTGACGTCGTTCGTGTTTAATAACAGGCTTTGCTATTTGCTTAGTGTAATTCATTTATTCTCTTCGAGACGACTGCTTTTGAACGTCCCAATAGCAAGTCGAACTTCAAAGCCGTTAACAGAATATAAAAGTGCCTTTCCGAAATGTAAGGTTTGTGCGTGTGGTAGGCTTACCCATATTAAAAACGATCTACAAGTGTACGATAAAACTCGCGCGTGTGTGTAGGGGGGGGGGGGGGGCAATCTGCAAAAAAAAACCGTGTTCCAAATGAAACTCGTAAAGCATCTACAGACGATGACAAGAAAATATGGTGGAGATAAGGCGTGAACGAGATTAAAAAGTAAAACATTGTAACCTAGTTTGAATCCACTTGTCGGTATGTGGACCAGTCTATATCAGTGAGGTGACACGCGCTCCATTTTTATAGTGAAAGTGTGACGTTATGTGGCACATGGTTGTGCCATGCCCTTTCTCGCTTTGTTTCTTCTAATAAAAAACGCATTGTTTAACGAAAACTGAGTATCATAACATACGTATCTCAGGAATGTTTATAAATGTTGTGCATATTTAGTTTATAGTGTAAGTTAGATATTAAAATTAAAAATTATCGACTTATTCAAAGATGGTTTATAGGACAGAAAATTCACGTCTGTGTAGTTAAAATTCGCTTTATTTCGAAACAGAATTGTTCTAAAAGTCTTCTAGTAGAAGGCCGGTTCTGATTGGCAAAAATTAATAAGCCTACTTCTTTAAACACTGTAATTAGTAAAGGTCTTCATTCCATGGACGTTCGATAAGAGGTCATGGCAGACAGCTCTAACGTTGCTGTACAGTTCTCCTGTTTGCTTCTGAAATGGCAATTACAAAACAGTCGAAGAGCTATAGTTTGAAAAGTGGAAGCCGGGGAATTCGATGACACAGGAAGATAAGACTCTTGACATTTAATACAGAATTGCCCCCCGTCATCCTGTGCTCTCCGAGGACTGTTTACGAATAGGTCAACGTAGACTCTCGTTTAAATGTCGGTAGATTACCTTTTGATGTTGCGTTTAACGTGACCTAATGTCAAAATTATAATTTTTTTAGCTATGCCATCATTGTAAAATAATATAATGTGATTATACTTTTGTAAAGAGTTTTTGTTTCGTTTGTATGTATCTCGCTTTCCGCTGCAAAGAATGACCATAGAGTGCATTTACAATTTCATTTTCAAGTTTAAAAAAATATTCTATAGCTCAGAGACGCGATTCTTATATATATATATATATATATGCGCCTCCTGGCTTTGTAATTTCCATCTGTGTACACGTAGGTACGACGCATAGCTAATAACCAGTCATTCTGAACAAATGTTTTACAAATGGAGTCGAACGTAATCTATGGATACTGTCAAGTGGCGGTGATGTACATATCGTGATAAGGCCCATTTTGCCAATCACAGTTAATCAGAATCTCTTTCTTATTAATCAGATGGACCTAATCGCGATTTGTGTTATGGCGATGTGAAATTTGCT
Source organism: Zootermopsis nevadensis (assembly GCF_000696155.1). Next base: position 1,289,159 of record NW_019059988.1, on the reverse strand, counting down.
TTCAAATGTGCCTCAGTTCTTCACCCAGCTTATGCTAGTTTGGTCTTCGCGTGGAGCATCCTGCAGTCATAAACGAAATTCTGGAGATGTAGTTATAACGGTGATCTGCAAGCAATGTTACTGTAAAAATTTATGTTAAATCTTATAAAGTTACTTTTAAGTTGATTCTCATGCCTTCTTTTACGAAGTCTGTGAAATGAAAACATAGTCCATAAGAAGCCCTGGGGATGTCGTGTTTGTCAATCAGTCTTTCTTCAGTTTTATCCCCGAATCTATTGAAGGAATTTCGATTAAATTTGGTATTATAGTTTAATTCAGATGCTGAGTAAATTTAATTTTGACTGATATCGGTACACAGCTGTACATTAAGCAAAAATAAAGTTCATCGTACAAGACATTGGCTAATGTCACCAAAATAGGTTTCGTTAAAGGTAAAAAGGCAAACTTTGGACATGGCCTTCAACTTTGGGCACAGCTGCAGCGTCCGACTGATTCAACTTCTGTTTTCTTACAGTTGTGAGCCTCTGATATCTAAATTTTGTTTATATTTCAATTAAATAAAATGTGATACAATGTTAATATAATGTCTGTACCTTAGTATTAATCCTTATTTCTATTACAGACGCACAGCTCAAAGTATGAAGTCGTAAATAAGTATTAAATTGTAGTCTTCTTTGAACTTGCTTCTTACTGAAGAAATGTCGTAATACAGCTTTAAAGTAGACTGCCAAACTTAATAATTCGGGGTCAGTGGTACAATTTTGCTAAGCTCGTTTCGTTAAGAAACAGTCCGAAACGTAAGCAAATAATGGTCATGTACAGCAGGGGTCTGAAACTTGCCGCCCAAGGGCCCCATTTGGCCCATGAAACCTATCACATGGTTGCTGGATTTGCAAACATTTTCTGAGTTCTGAAAATATTCGTTCTTAGTTACCATTGCTTCCATTTTCCAAAACCCTGAATTACAGATACACAGAACACAAAATTTGCCAATTATTTTGTGTGTTTGTGTGAATCTTAGTCCGTTTGAAGGAAGGATATAAGTAAAAATGTTTAAAACAATGTTCTAAGGAAAATTCATAGATGTAAGACGAACAATATGGATTAAGAGTTGTATAGGATGCATAATGGGACCCAGGAAGGTAATGGGGAGACAGAAGTGCACTTAGAAGCTCCTGATGTCAACTTGGAAATTCGGGGGGAAAAAATAGGACGAATATTTCAAGAACTATCTTCGGAAAAACGATTTGATGGTGGAAGGTGGGTGGATTTATCTCAAGATCGTGTCTGAAGGCAGTCAGTATATAAGCTTTGCATCGGTTACAATTGTGTTAGTATTTTATACATTTAATTTTCCATATAAATGTACAAACTGTTGAAGTTCAGTGACTTATAAATTAAAACCAGCAGATAAATTTAATTAACTTGAGGGCATTTGTTCAAGAGTTATTACGCGACAGGGTGACAATGACACAACCAGCAGATAAATTTAATTAACTTGAGAGCATTTGTTCAAGAGTTATCACGCGACAGGGTGACAATGACACGCACACTTCGTAATTGTATGCATACAAGTTCTTCATAAGCGAAAGCAACTACTTCAGTGTAGGGTCGAACAATTTCTTAAGCTGTTACAAAGCGCAGTCTGTAGAATGTAAGTGCACTCGAACTGAGTGACAATCTCTACTACTCGCTACTAGGCCAGCCCCTCACTCAAAACATCGAACTGAAGAATACTGAGAGGAAGAGGATGACGCAGAGATGTGGTCACGTGTGCTGTACACCCTCTGGATCGATATTGTGCCTCAACCAACCCCACTCCACGTCTCAAGTCACTACTTTACTCATGATCATTTTATCAGGAAATGAATATTGTTGTACAACTCATCTACGTGTTTGTTGCTTGCCTAATGCTTTGACAATTCCTTTGAATATATAGAAGAAAGAAGTTGCTCTGAACTGAATTTGGATGAAGCAAAATTATAATTGAAAAAAATAGCAAGTTGAAATAAATATGGTATTGGGGATGTTCTTATGAGTCTTGGTGCAGTTGTAGACTTTTCGGCAGAAGCCATTGTTTACCGTTCATTGAAGACAGAGACGACATATTATTAGTATCTAGCATAACTAACTAACTAGATGGCTTAGGGAACCCGAAGGTTCATCACCGAATTAACCAAAGCCCTCCACCGGACCCTGTCCTGGGCCAATAAAATCCAGTCTCCTTCTACTCCTATCTCCTATAGATCCCGCTTGACGTTATCCTTCCATCTATGTCTAGGTCTCCCCTGAGGTCTCTTCCCCTCAGGCTTCCCGACCAACACCCGGTGCACACCTCTTGTCCCATCCATGCGCGCTACATGCCCCGCCCAACTCATTCTCCTCGACTTAATCACCCTGACAATACATTAGTTTCTAGCATATTTGTAAAATATAACCCTGTTTTATTTTAAAAAATTGACGTAATAAAATAGACTATCTCAGCAAAATCTGTCACGTTTCACCACCAATTTTGAATTTGACGCTGAAGAATATTCTGTAATTCGTGTCACCTAAGCTCACAACTGTAATGTGTTTTAATTGTCTTTTCAATGTGCAGGACTTAATTTGCAGAAATATTTGGTAAGACTGATTTTCAAAACGTAGCGGCGACATCTGAGTTACTGTACGGTGCAATATGGTGGAAGTTTACCGACATTTCACAGGTTCTTTTTACGTCCATCGTCAGGGCGGAAATACTAGTTTATTCTCAAAATCTGACCACAGAGTTTCATACTTCGAAAGTTGCATTTTGAAAAACTATGTAAGTCTGTGTGAACTCATCAATTGATTATGTACAAGACCACTGTAGTGGTTTTAAAGAACTACTAGCTTATTTTTATAAATACTTAGCCTATTATTAAACACACACAATGTATTTAAAAGTCCAAAGATTGTGGCACGCCCGGTTCCTTGGCAGAGGTAACAAAATATTTTTTCTGGCAAGAGCAAACCTTGCGTGACTTTACGAACGAAAATGTTTATTTTTATATTTTGTTGTATTAATACTTTACTGTATAATTCTACGTCGCGTGAATGAATGAACTGTGACCTAGTACCACATTAAAAGGCTCTTATTTATTTAATGCTGACCGTCAGAAGCACTTAGTTACTATAAATAGCTGGTTTATGTATTTGATAGATCGACAGTCGTTTCCGATCTGATATCAGTTGTGACACATTTCAGACATAAAATATAGGCTACCGGCATGGCACTCCGTTGTGTTTCAGGGTTGTGAAATATGATCTTTCACCCTGAAAGAAGACTTTATTTGCAAATTTTCGAAGACGATAAAGTAACGAAGTCCCATATGTCCGTTAGGCTCAGGTTTTATTCTTGGCGTGCCGACCGATAATGTTGACGGAGACAGAAGTGTATCACTCACATACAAATAAAGGTTTTATGATTATTTACCACTTCTTTGGGTTTGTATTTAGACACATGGGGGATTATTTTTTGTGCTGATGATTATGGTGTTTTGAAAAACGTGCATGTAGAAATCAACTGCAAATAAAAAAAATAACAGTATAAGAAAATACTGGTAAATTATAACAAACCAGAATCAAAATTACTAAAATGGGATGTTAATGTATACCTGTATTTGTTTCACCAAATATAAAAAACGTAAAACAAAATTATCTTCACAATTATATGTGTATTTTGATATACTAAATTATTTAATTCCACTACCAGCCATGTGCCGGGTCAGAGATGAAGCCCCGAATGTACTGTTTGATCACACACGGCAAGAACTGAGAGAAAATACCACTCCAATGCTATTTTATTCACCACAAAAGTCGATTGAAACTGGGTTTCCACCGCAAGTCTGCAGCCAACTGTCTGGCCTGTGGCACTGTCTCGTACGCCTACGATAAATCAGATAAAACAGACGCAGCTAAAACCACACTGACACGCTTGTCTTCCACTGGATTTGTCTCGAAGAAGTCTATAGAACCATCAACCACATAGAGCTACCAAAGAACATCCACATTCAATTTAAAAATCAGTGATAATAGACTTTTGCTCAACAGCACGTAAATTACTACATTATAATGTGCCATTTGCGGTGAAGATTAAACTTCGTAAATACTGTAAGAAATTTAGTACATCCCGTCGTCATCAGCGAACCTCGTTTTTAACGGAATGTCAATAATTCAATTCAATTCATTTATTTAAATGATTGACAACAGCCAGATAAGGCCAATAACAGCCAAACACTGAACAACAGTACAGAATAAAATATAATATAATAATTAAATTCATTTCAATAATAATAAAAGTAATACATTACAAATACAAAAACAAACAAATAAATGAAACTAAATATATAAATGTACCATATTAGTAATAATAATAATTCATTTCACAAGTAAATGGGCTAAATAATATGCCTAAATAATATACTAATTCAATTCATTAATACTAAATAAAAACAAAAAACTTACAAAATTAAATACCACAGAAAATTGACAAGATGAAATATTTTAAATATTATAATTTCCTTGATTCCACTGTTCCTTTATTAAGCATAAACTAATAACAAACACTAATAATAATAATAATAATAATAATAATAATAATAATAATAATAATAATAATAATAATAATAATAATAATAACTTGCCTCTTAATTGACATAGCAATACCGACTGACAGGAATGTGATTAAGAACGAAGCAGAGAATATATTGAAATACAAGGACCTTCTCATAGAAATACAGAGAATGTGGAAATTGAAAGCAAAAGTAATCCCAGTAGTTATAGGAGCGACAGGAACTGTCTCCAGGTCACTTAGGAAATATTTGGCCAACATCCCGGGCGAACACGACATCAGGGAACTGCAGAAGACCGCCATTTTGGGAACTTCATACATCATTCGGAAGACGCTTTCATAAAATAAAATTATATAATACATGTGGCACTTGCTAAAAACAATATGGATCCCGGCAATAGCTGCTGCCCTATGTACCTTAGGGACAAGGTCTGTCTCGGGTACATGGAAGTACATACCCCATAAAGTGGTGAAGAGATGTGATGAAGATGATAATAATAATAAGCAACTTTTCAGGTTAGGCAGTGCTTTCGTCTAAACCATCTTCAAAGTTTTCTTAGTATCTTCGTATTTACCCGTGTTTTTAATTAAGCTGAGAATGATTAGTGATTTTGAAAGTACGGAGTTTGAGGCAACCCTAAATATTATGGAACGAGAATACTCGGTTCCGTCACTCTGTTCAAGTATTTTCATCTTGACTCTGAGCTTCGCGTCGTTATTGCAGCCCTACTGATTAATCGGCATTGAGGTAGTAATACCACCATAGCCTGATTAGTAGAGACATTCAAAACACGTCTACCACAAATTGTCTTGCAAGAAACTTTCATCTTTCTTCTGATGCAGTATAAAGTGTAGCTCTTCATTTGTAATTTTCAGGCTGGTGTATATTAACGGTCAAGTTTCAAGCATCAAGCGTCTCATATGACAGATTGCAAACATGGACGAGAACGGGCGTTTGTCAGATATTCCCGCGTGGTGATTTATCATGCATTACGATTATCCTGTCGAAAAAACAGGAAAATGCAGGTTACACTTGAAACAGATTGTGATTGATACCTTGAGGAGTTCCCTACATGCTGCTAAAATTGCCCTTTAGAGACGTGAAAAGACACCCCTAACAGTAACATATGTTGCTGGTCTGTGTTAGGGGAGTTTGTGAGATGGTGGAAGCATGTTTGAAGGTGTTTGAATTATTTATCTTGCCGGAGACGTGAAGGTTTCCGAACGATTTTGTGCTGAGAAGAATTCAGTTCCATGTACTTTGACAAAATGGAGGAAATCGGAAATCAAGAAACGTTTATACCCCTCTTATTAGGATTGCGTCTTTTCGCATAATTCATAAAGGATTAAATATTATTTTCCTTTATTCACGCATTAACTCCTCTTGCCTCTTACGAATACAAATTAATTATGAATCATTGAACCCTTTAACTTTTTGGTAGGACCCATCGTAAAGGTGTCTCATACAAACTGCAAAACAAAGGTCAAAGGTCAGGCATGATTCCTTGCCCCGAGCACAGTTTCGTCATTTGAGCTATATATCAAAACCATAGAAGTCTCCTTGAATTTCTTACCCTAGCAACACGGGGCGAATTGAACAAATTATGTTATTTCCTAGATTGTGGTTTAATCTCTTTTGGGTTCAAATATTTCCTTTAGTTTTGTTTTCAAATTATATATAGACCTTACTGTATGAGATATAAGATTGTCACAGCGCTCAGGTTTTAAACCTGGTCTTTTGTGTTGTGACATCGCGTGGACTTGTGAATAGATACCAACGTTTCGGAAAAGAATATACCTATACACATTTACATGGTATACTCCATTATTTGATATATCCTGTGGTCCTCTGTCCCACATAATTCTTACTAACATACTGCGAACAGTCTGTTTAGTTTCCAAGTACGTTTATATTTATCCGAAGTACACTTAACATACGGAAAGTATCACATCTGTTTCTGAATGACTTTAAACATCTTATTTATTAATGACTGAACATAAAAATTTGGATACCTGTTCAGTGCCAAGTCCTGTCTGATGTTCTTAACATCGTTAACAACATCGTATATTTTTCTTAAAGATACTACTCACTCTGTTGATTAAACTGTGAACCACTCTTTTTTAAATTGACGAGGACGACTGGATTTACACAGATAATAGGCAGTTTCTTTTGGCTTTTTCTAAACCTCGGCTGATAGTTTTGTTCCCTCTGTGGACAAGAACTTCTAGAAACCTAAGTGTAATCTAAGATTAAGTTTCGGTGGAAAATTGCTTGCAAAGTCTGAGGCTGTTAATATGCGAAATAAATTCGTCTAGTGCTGTTCTGTTAGTGTGGACTTGTGGGTAATTACCGACGTTCTGAAATCCGTGACATTCACAAATCTTATGAACTTATTTCAATTTATCCATACAATATGATCACACATCAATATGTGTCATCCATGTATCCAAGACACACAGCAGGCTTATCTACTTCTGTATCCAAGATTCAAGATAATCCTTAAAGAAGTTGGGAGAAGAGAACTCGCCATGATCATATATTGGTTCTGTTTGCAAAACCTATCTCCTGCTTGAAAGTAGGTAGTTTTTGCATAGACTTAACTCAGTAATATCCTCAGTTTGAAGAATTATATTTGTGGCTGAACATGATCTACACTGAATTTGTTTGTGGTGGATGGTACGTTATTGAAGATGAGACGCTGACTACATCAAAACTAACCAATATATAGTTATTACATAGGATTTATTTTATCGTGTTTCCTTCATCTGCTTAATTATCTGTGGGATATGTGTCCAATATCTTTGTTAAATAGGAAATGACGAGCGTCTTGTGTCTCTCTGGGTGACACGAACTATTATTTATAATATTGTCTGTGGTAGTTTTTTTGTGTAAATATTGTATTCTATCTTATTACTTTTCGTAATTACGTTTATATCCAAGAAATGTGACGCGGTTATGAATTTTGGATACTTCAGGTCTATAGGACTTACTGTTTGTATGTATAAAGAAGTACGGTTATTTCTAACGATGGTTTGAACTATAATTATTCTGTTAGACTTATCCATTGTCTTAAGTGTGCAGTGTGTCACACCATCGTCAAAAACATTCAGACTTCACTGTTTATAAAGTTAATCAAAAGCTTAATCAGTGCGTTATTTATTAACGGTTGTGGTGCTATAGTTAATTCCTATAGAAAGGTACGCCTGTAGATTGCGACAACTTCTCCGACTACTGTGTTCAGCGTGTAGTAGAAGAAGAATTGCAGGCGGTAAGGCTAGAGGATAATGAATCCAACAGAATACACCAATCTGCGTATAAAACGTTAATATATAAGCGTTATATCTAGATATATTTATTTAAATTAATCTCTGCAATGTAAAAACTAAAACTATTAGAACTCCAGTGTCTTGCGTCTGTTTTGGCTAGTGAAAATATCCCAATAATTTAACTACATTGTTAATGCTTTTGAATAGGGCCTACCGAGATTTTGTAAGTCCGCCGTAAAACACCATTGATCCGTCTGTAAATTGAAACACTATAGACTAGATGAGCAGAGTTCGATTCTCGACAGTTGCCCTCAGTACAAGCATGTCTCGCACTTAGCGTACTATTCAGTAGCTCCTTGGTTCACATGTCCCCGTCGTTAAAGACGGCCTGATCATTAACATCCATTCGAGTCCCGAAGTTTGTCTCTCTGTCATATTCGTCAGCAAGGTGATACAATGATATATAGCTTAGTGAGATTTCAGGTTCCCATGGAATAGAGTATGAAGATCATTCTTCTAGAGTGTAAGATATAACAGAGGGGAAATTGCCAGAATTATTATGCTCTGCACACATTTTTTAACTTATTCTTGTCCCTTTTAAAACCACGCGATGTACCCGTCCCGGTTAAATTTCAACATTTCTGAGTTATATTGTTTTGTAGCCTAAAGAGAATATATGTAAATATTTTATAACACCAGCTTTCGTCCAATCTAAAATAATACTTTTTTGAACAGCTTACTGCAGGGAACTTAGTTGAGTAAGTCGGCTTACTAGTTCGCCTTGGCTTCGCCGATTTCTCCCCCATCCTCTTGGGTGTCGTTTGATGTCACAGTGAAATGGAAGAAGTAAAATAAATTTATAAAGGGTGTCAGAGGGAATGGAGGGACTTCTATCGGGGAACCCCACTCCAGAGTAGAAGTTGTATTTTGTGCTGCCCTTCTTAATTAAAGACACCAAGGAATATGTCCATGGCTGGGAGACCGTGACGCCAGAATTACGAAACACGATTAAGTGTTACGCACCAAAAGTTGTAACTACATTCTTGCACCTACGTCCAGGTTAGTAAACTTACGGCCAGAAACTTGATAGCGTCAAGCAAAGTAAGGATTTTATGAACCAGATCAACAAACACCACTCAACTAAAGTTATACCCACAGACTTTCAGGTTTCAGCAAATTCATGCGTCGCGATGGAATTTGGAATCGCCAACATGAACCACGAAAATAAAGCTTTTAGTCCCGCAAATAGTAACTCTATGTAATTTTAGGAAGTTCTCAAACGCAGATAATGAATTAATTAACTGAAGTAAAATTCTTCTTAAGAATCTAATAGTTGCTCAGTTGGTGGGTTACGGGTAACGTATTTGAAGATAAACTTCAAATGGCCCTCGGACCGGGTTAAATTCTAAAATTTCAGCCAGTAGACAAATCTCTGGACTGCAGAGCCGAATGAGGTTGAGACGTGATCGTGAATGATGATTAATTGCGGATTTTAATGGAGGCGCGCTGCTGAGGTCTGTCTCCTGGCAGTCGGTACACTGTCCTGATATAAGTCTAGATAATAACCGCTACACCATTCTGCTACGTCGTGCTGTGGTACGTCTCACAAGTTGACTACGCGAGTCTTCTATACATCTTGCAATCATACGAAGCACAGAGATTGTGTATTTGTGTGGATTCTTTCTCTAAATATATATGACAATAGTTTATTCATTACAGAAACATTGTGATAGATAACTCCACGGTAAAAGCGGAAGGAAATACGACAAAGAGTCTTTCTGCGCATGCGTAGTGTAACTGAAATTAAGACAATACGCTGCTCCTATAGCCTATGCTTAACAATTTCACTTGCGATATGACATGGGGCCGTTCTTTCGCGGTATTCTCCCCTTGTACGATCAACGAATCACGGAGTTATTTCCACTGTACACGACGTTTCGGGAGTTGGCTGCCCTCCTCTCTTCAGGTGATGCCCAGAATAGTGTTTCTGAAATGGATTATCACCACTATCTCTCTTTGTGTATCAACTGAGTAGGTTATATAGCATCAAATGACAAATTGAAGATGGCTGTCTTCTGATATGTTGCGCCGTTTAATGTGGTATGGTTTTATCGAACTCTAGAGGCAGAGAGGCAGGAACTACGTCTGAAATGTCGACAAACTTCTATTATACTACAAGGTGCAACAACCCAGAAGGCAGCCATCTTTATACTCGATAATATGAGAACCTCAAATCTCGTATATAAACGCTGTTAATGAGCAATATATTCAGTTTCATTACTCTATGATTTCCTTCTCCGTCTTAAGCAATTTTAGTTTATAAGAGTTAAACGCACATTGCTTTTTACTCATAAATCACGGGACCAGAGAAATGTTCTAATAAAGACGTCTATGTTTAAAATCCAGGCTCATTTTAAAGACAAATTTTTTGAATTGCTTCATAACACGATAATGTTCCTAGAATTAGGGACAGAATAATAAAAGGGATTTTAAATTGTTAACCCCTGTAGGAAATTTGGATTTAAAATGGTTTTAACGCGTGTGTATGTAGTAATAAAGATTTTGGGAGGGAACACAGCAAACAAAATTTTCTGTGAAATCTTTCACGTCCACCTTCCATCGGGTATTTCGCTCTGTATGACGAAGCTGTGGAATAATAAAACAACCATAAATTCCAACTACGTTAAATTTTCCAGATTTAACATCAAAGTTGTGTACTATTTTTAATCTTATTATCAGAAGTTTAATGTAAGCGTGTAGGTTGACAGCAGTCTTTTGATGTAAAGAAAATACAGACACTAGACAATATTTGGCAGAAGAACTTTATGGCTTAGCTAGTTATTTTCTTTGACTTCATATCCAACAGACTCCGTTTTGTTTAAATTCTAAGAATAGATTCTCATACAACCTTTTAGTTGTAAGTAGTTTATGCTAGTTACACTCATGTCGTTTGAACGCTTTCTTTTAAAATGCTGGCTGCATGACCAATGGTGTTTTTTCATTATCAGACAGGAACTTACTGTGCATAAACCTAATCCAAGAGGCTTGAAGGGGAAACTCGCCCTCGTAGTACCCTACCGTAAGTAGCCCTTTCCAGTAGCCAACAGAGCAACCTTGAAATTTGACATAAAATAAACACTTGCTGAAGTTTGTGTATGTTGCATTTAGAGACAAAATGTCGGTGTTCGAAGTGTTGGTACAGTGTGGATAGTTTTTTAATACGATTGTATTATAAAATAATGAGGCTAAGGAAGAGTGAATGTTGAAAACGTGGCAATGAGATAAGCAGAGGGATTTCTGAAGTGTCTTTAGACCAGGGTTTTGCAAAAATTTGAAAGACTTGAGGTTACATTCACAATATCGATTCGCGGGCCGCCAGGTTATGCATGACGACAATTTATCGAAACTTAGTAGAAATTTATCAAAAACTTATTTAATTTTTTGTCCCAAACAGGCGCATATGTTAGTCTATTAGACTAAATAATTTTCTTTAATAAGTGAGATTTCAAATTCTCACGGCAGGAAATATGAAGGGACAGTTTTTATTAATCAGTGCGAGGAGTTCCCTGGTGATGGAGACATCTGTGAGATGTCATTTTACTAAGAGTCTACACAAGCAATATCCCAGAAGAATTTTTCCTTTAGCAAATGTATTGACTTTTATATGTATAAATATTTGATTTAGATTGTCGCCATATTTTCATTATACAGATTTAGTGCCGTAGGAAAGGATGCCTGGACAGGACAATAAATGTCTGTAATTATTCTCTTGGGCTTTATTAATCGTCCAGTGATGTTACTTTAAGACCACATCTATTTGGAAGTTGGTTATTCCGTCCTAGATTCACCGATGGAAAGACAGAAACCCCTCTTGTCGAGTTAGTTTCAACCAGGCTCAAGGTCCCTCGCTTTTGTTTTCATTTCATATATTGCCCATCATGAGAAGGTTTGCGTATGAAATTATCCAAACAAAAATGTTTAATGATCATAATAATTCTTATTATAGCTCTCCAGTTGTTATGAGCCTTGCCTTTATCATAGCTTTCGGATTCACGAAGTCTTAATACATGCCTGGTAGACGACTGACAGACTTGTAACATAAGCCTGGCTTTTATTAAAGAATAAGAAATGTAGGCTAAAAAAGAATCAGACTTAATGAGGCCAAATTTAAACACAAGACCTTATAAAGCGGAGACCTCTTTGCAGCTTTCGTACATCACCATCGATGTATTAATATGTTCGAGGTTAACACATCGACACCTTTCGACACTGAACAAATCAAATACTTACGAACAATACTTTAACTTAACCTAAAAGTTGGTAGTGGCATTTCCTTCACACCAGATAAAAAAGTTGCATGGCCATGATTCTGTTACCTGAGCCTTGTTAGAGACTGCGTGAAGGTGACATTATTCTCAGAAAAATGCTTCCTAATCTTTAATCCACCATAAAGTATAAGAGAACTGTGAGGCTACAATCTGGAAGACCACAATCTATCGAAATTCATACGTTATCGATAAGAGGATCTATTACAAAAGTGTGATACACTGACAAAATGGTGCCCTGTTGCAGGATTGTTGTGCTGTGTGTGATGCTGGGTATTGTGGAATTCGATCGGTCTGTGAGATGTGTATCCCTCCTGTGGGAGCACATGGTAGGGTACCTAGCTATTCTTACCAGCTCCCTGCTGGTTGAGTTCTTCATCTCTGTGGTTGCCATGCGAGGCAGCATCCTGGATACTGAAGCGAGGGCACCCATGCAGTACCTCCTCTACATACGTCTTGGTGAGTACAGTCACAAAGCCTTTCCTCAGAGTGTTTTCTTTTTCTTTTCATCAAACTTTAAACTGAGCTCGCATCAGCCAAATAGGAACTCTCTTTTGGCATTATTGTTATTGTAGGTGGCGGTGCTGCTGCTGCTATTGTCATCATGGTCAAGTTCTTGTCCTAGTATCTTTCATTGGGACCGATGATGGTCTCAGTTTTAAAAATCCAAACTGTAGCGCTCTCCTTAACTTTTATTGTATGTGAACAGTGTTTTTAAAACCCTTTAAAACAGGGCTGTTGGCTGGAATTTATGTAGTGTCCAGTTCATAATACAGTATTAACCTTTGTCATATTGAAATAGGGTATTTAAGTTGCCGATTGGATTTCCAGTCGTGGGTTAATTGTTTAGTTGTATGCAAATGCAACACGAGGCCAGCTGCATCATGTGTGAGCTGTGATACATAGATGGTAAAGGTAAATGTGTTGATTTGCTGCAGGAATCATGTTAATGGAGATTGTGTGGCTGGTGTTGGGAGTCACGTGGCTCACATATCACTACAATGACTGCCCTGTTGAAGGAGCCAAAGAAGCAATTCTGGGTAAGAAAAAAATATAATATATGTGCAGATATGTTATTTGTCACAAGGCAGTGGAATCAAATATAATCACTATGTAACAATGCAGATAAATTGTTACTTAATATACCGAGAATAACAAACTATACTGGTTGTCATATTGCCGAAGAGACAAATGGTATTAGGGAAGCAAAATTTGTGATTGCAGGTTCAAATCCAAACTTGAGCATGGGTGCTTCTGAGCACTTTTCATTGCTGCCTGTCATTATTTCATAGTTATAATCCCCAGAATTTGGAGATTTGCTGCCACAGTACAGATGAAATAAGCTTTATGAATCTTGAGAGCGAGTCTAAGGACTGAGTGAATCTGAGAAAACATGCTTTGAGAAATAAAATGTAATATGAAGCAAAATGAATACAAAGCAGCAGATGCTGTCTCATAACTGATCACATTTAATTTACTCAATTTAAATGATAAATTACAGTATTATTATGAATGATGAGTGTTCAGAATGTGGAAGGAAGTGGCCATGTTGTAATGTTTGGTACTGCCCAAGCATTTGTCTGGCAAAAACCATTACAAATATTAATGAGTATAGTAGGTCACTGAATCGTGTTTTAGTCTAGAAAGTCCCAAATATGAGTCTAGAGTGTCAACTACTATGACTTAATTAATCTCATTCCTTTAATATGTTAATTTTTATTAATGGTTAATTTAATTATGCTTTTAGTTGCTGTCAGACTATATAACACCAAAAGTAACATTATTACTGTATAATTAACAGTAATGTATATTAGAAGGATGTGGCAATGGCATTTAACGCCTCTATTAGTAATGTATATTAGAAGGATGTGGCAAGGGCATAATTTAACGCCTCTATCAGGATGTAAACGTTCGTACCGACAACATCTGGTCAACATATCTTATTTTCGTATTTGCATGAGGAAATGTGAACAGACACAAACATTTTATGATTATATGCCTCTGAACTCTATAAAATGACACGAGTGCTCAAATTTCTGTGTGTAATCTGCAAAAGAAAGTGAGAATACACACATAGTTGATGATTACACAAAACTGAATTCAGTGGACATTTAACATTGCCTGTCCTACAAAGGCAGTTTGCAAAAGAGATGAAAAGTCATGAGAAACTGAACTACTTCTTGAAAAGATACTGAAGGTCAGCTAATATAAACCTTTATGGCTGTTATTATAATGTACCTTAACCCTGAAGAACTCAGTTCCAGTCTGTGAGACCATGAAGTCTGTGAAAGTGGTTGTATTACATTATTACTGTGTTCGAACTGATACCTACGGAATTCAGAGTAATTGCTTACTGCATTGCAATAACCACCCTTATCGCTTCAGCTGGCTAGCAACTATTATTGTAGGCAAATTATTCTCTTTTGTTTTACAGAAGCAGTCTGACAGACTGGACCTGTGTACTGACATGGGTGGTATTCCATGATTCCCAATGAAGTGATCTATAGTGATCAGAATTCTAAAGAAACCATTTAATGATGGTTAGAGGATGAAGAAGGAAGAGATAGTTGCACACAAATTTTGCAATTCATAATGTGTGATAGTTAATGATTCAGTTTTGGAAGTAGGTATAGTGAATTCTTCTACATTATTCACTTATAATTAAGTATTTAATATAGTTTTCAGTTCATTTTTTAAGCTGATAATGTCCAAGAGGAGGAGTATTTTTGTGTCCGTTTTAAGGCACCGTTTCCAGGGCTGTGTTTTGTTTTTTTTGGAATGGTGTAATATAGCAAGGGATGATGTGTTGTGCTTGCACAGGGTTCTGCTCTTAGTTAGCTTTTGGTTGGTTGGTTGGTTGGTAGCATTGCCACTTCAGCCCTTAAGATGGAGGCAATATGTTCCTCCAAAACACTGGCATCTACCAATGAGTCTGCATGGCACCGAAACGTAGAAGAAAGGCATCATTATGATCACCACCATGAAAACCTCAAATGTCAGAATGTAACTGCTTTATTTTAAAAATCTCAATATAACCGTAAAACGATTTGCATAGAGTTGTGTGTATTGTCTGCAGGAATTGTGATATGCAACTGGTGTGTGTTGCTGAGCATCGTCATCACTGTTTGGTGCACATTTGATGCAGCAGGGCGTTCATGGGTCAAAATGAAAAAGTACCAACGTAGCATGCGGGAATCTGAATCCAGGTTCCAGTATAAAAGATCAGGCACTAGGCACCGCAACTGGAGACAGAGGTAGGTCACTTGCAGGTTTAAATACAAGATTACAAGCACCAGGTATCACAGTTGGAGGTTAAACTTATGACTACATGATAGTATTTCATACCTTGGAGGCCACTAGAACAATAGACATGTTTCTTGAAACTTTAACTGAAATCAGTACTCGTGTAACATTTAGTGAATACGTGGGACTGCTTACATGTCTCAGTTGGTGACATGACATCTTCCTTCCAATTGAAGACATGATGAATGCCACTGTGTAAATTCTGAGAATACCAGGTTTTATATTCTATCTGACATTTGTTTCAGAAAGGTGATTCGTGCTTATCAAGACAGTTGGGATCACAGATGTCGTATACTATTCTGCTGCATGAGAAATTCTGATAGGAATAGAGTGAGTATGCACAGCACACAATTATATTGGGTTTTTTCTTTATAACCATAATGTCTTATTATGTGTTTTTTTCTTTCTCACCTCTAGTATATTTCAATGTGCACATATGGATGCTAGAATTTCTTGTTACTTCCAGTTTTGTATGTTGGTCATGATAAATAGTAATCACAGTTTTCCTACATAATTTTTATTGTTATGTACAAAGTTTATTTACCTTAGCTATACAGTGTTTTTTAGTTACAAAAGATATTAAGCTTAGCAGCGGAATGACCAATTGCAAACAATGAGATATACTAATGTAAGTATTGATTTCATGTAAGTTACATCTTTTCCAGAAAAGTTACTACTCCTTACTCTAAATAGGATAAATGCAACTCAGAATGAAATTAAACAGGCCAGGAGTTAGCAATCTGTAGCTCACTGATAAGTTTTTTGTGGCACACATACATTTTTATAATACTGTATCACCCTGCATGATGACAAAATATTTACCACATAACATTTTCATAATTTTAATAATAATAATTACATCAACATATGTGTTAAAAATGTGTATAAGTCATTACAATTCTGATTATCCAAAATAGGTACAAGATGTATGCAGCCCATGGTGATTTTTTTTAAATCTGTGAAGATGCTAGATGTATACTACTCTATACCTCTACTAGATGTGGAGTGAAAATTTCCCTGGTTCTAATATTACAGAGTTGAAAGTCTAAATACTTTGTAAGAGAAATACATTATTGACATTACTATACTATATTTAATTAGAAATTCTATGTATTAATTGAAAACTCTTTAAACTCATTGTTATTATAATATGTGATATGACCATATTTGGTAAACCAGTTTAAGTAACAGGTTGATTATTTGTAAGTCATTTGTATGGTTCAGAATGAATCTTGATGATTTTTTCATATTAATTATCAAACATAAATGTCTCTCCAGAATTCATTTACAGACATTGCACGACTTCTATCTGACTTCTTTCGGGACCTAGATGTTGTTCCATCAGATGTCGTAGCAGGATTGGTTCTACTGCGCAAATTCCAGAAGATTGAGAGGGAAGCCATAGTAAAGCAGGTGATTAGTTTTGTTAATTTATAGATATATAATTGGAGGAAAGCTGGGTGACATTAATAAAGTAATTGAAGGTTTTGTTGGCTGGAGTTGGCAGATATTTTTCCAGTATCCTATATCTGTACTGAATGTACTATTGTGCAATAGAGCAGTGAAAGAAATTGCCAGATGTTTAATGCAGTATGGACACAAAACAAGAAAAAGAGCTCTCTATCACCTAGACTACCTTAATGCTATTAGAGTGAAAGCAACCATATAAGTGGGTAAAGAAGAGGAAAGTCTCTGTTCTTTTTTATTAGTTCTACAAAGTTTTTTTAATAGGAGATGTGTTTGTTTTATACATTAATTTGTGCTGCAGGGCTTGTTGTTCTGTTTTTAGAGTATTATGCTGCCATGTCCGAACCATTGCAGCGACCTTTAGCAACGATAGAAACACCCGTGATGGTTATCGTGGAAAACTCCCAAACAGAATAAATTAAACTTTGGAAGAACATATACATTCAGTCAAACTTTCATTTGCTGTTTGGAAATGTTTAAATATAAAATTAGATTTTACTTACATGATACATGTTAAAAATCATCACGTTGTGTCTGATGCTAGAGAAGTTTATGTGCAAGTGATGGGGGTTTATAATATTAGTTGATACTGCCCATAAGCATTGTACATACTGCTCATATGTTCACGTTCAACTGTTCACTTGGTTTGCAGCGCAAGAATGACACTTATGAGTACCTGTCAGGAGTTGCAGTAACATCTCAGACTCAATTCCTAGCTCTGAATGATCCAGAGCATTTTGAGCACTTCCAAACTGTGATCCATTATATGCACTTTGCTCTGGGAGCATATGGGTGGCCCATGTTCCTCATGACCCACAGTGGCACTGGTGTTTGTCAGTTGTGCACTCGGCTCAGGTAACATCTACCGATATCACTGATCTGTAGGTTTTGTTGTACATTTAATTTTAAGTATCTAAGGATCACATCGTGAGGTGAACAGATAACTTTTACACATTGTGTAATATGGCTACGCATAATGTCATAACTTTGAGATGGGCTGGGCATGTGGCATGCATGGATGGGACAATTGTATTGGTTGGGAAGCCGGAGGGGAAGAGACCGCTGGGGAGACCTAGACATAGATGGGAGGATAATGTCAGGCGGGATCCATTGGAGATAGAAATTGAAGGAGACTGGATTTTGTTGGCCCAGGACAGGGTCCGGTGGAGGGCTTTGGTTAATTCGGTGATGAACCTTCGGGTTCGGTAAGCCATCTAGTTAGTTAGTTAGGGATTTTTTTAACAGCTGTCAATAGTTCAGACTACATAGCATTGAATGATGAGATGATTAATATATAATTAATTATAAAAACAAGTTATGAGCCGGGATAGCTCAGTCAGTATAGTGACTAGCTATGGGGCTGGACGACCGGGGTTCGATCCCCGACGGGGGCAGAGGATTTTTCCTCTAGTCTCTGCGTCCAGACCGGCTCTGGGGCCCACTCAGCCTCCTCTACAATGGGTACCGGGGTCCTTTCCCGGGGGTAAAGCCGGCCGGGGCTGACCACTCACCCCCATCTAGTGCCGAGGTCAAGGAAGAGAGGAGCTATACCCCCTCTCACCCCAAACGCCTACATGGCGTATAGCGGGACAAACTTTACTTTACCTTATAGGAGGAAGTTATTGTGGCCTATTTCAAGGTACTGTTCTACCATTTGTCTGGAGTGGCAGAGGAAAATCATTAAGAAAATCTGTCTGTGGGCTGGGATTTGAGCCTGGGACTTTCCAGATACAAAATAGAGGGATAAACATCTTGGTGTGGTATTTGTAGGGCTATAATGTTTTCAACTGAGAAGCTTCTATAAATATTGGCATACAGTATAATTATAAATTAGAACAAATTATGTATTTCGTGGCCTTTCTTACAAGGAAGTAACCATATAGAAATTTACAAGGACAATTTTATTTTTATATATATATATATATTTGTTGTTGTTGTTAATGTATATGCAGATCGCCACGGTGGTCTAGCGGTTAGAACGCTGGCCTTGTAATCCTGGGGTCTCGGGTTCGATTCCCGGCGGTGCCCGAATTTATAACTTGTGTTGGGCAAGGCCGTGGTCTAGGCAACACGGAGTTTTCCTACGGGGGCTTCCCCGGTTTCTCCGTGGCATCCCAACAATTACTCCATCCACACACAGAAGAAGGCAATGGCAAACCACTTCTGGATCATCTGCCAAGAACGTATATGAACAGGTCCCAGTCCGAGAAAAGGATGGAAGGATCCTGTTCATATGGACCTGTCCTCAGACACAACACTAATAAAAAAAAATGTATATGCATGGAGCAATTTCTGCTAACCATTTTGCTGCTTCCAGATGTTGCTGTTTCCCTTGTATGGGTATGAATGATGGTGCAACAGTTGTGTCAGATAATTGCTGCCAATGTAACTATGCAGCACTGCGCCGGATGGTTGAGATTGGTGAAGTGGAAGTGATCTATGCAACGTACCATGTGGATGTGGGCGAGACTCCGTTCTTTGTAGCTGTTGATTTCACTCGGCACAAAATTGTAATCAGCATTCGAGGCACACTGTCCATGAAGGTTCGCATTATGTATGCACTTCATAATTGCATCTGTACCATATTTGTACTGTAGGATTTGAGGTTTTTACAGCAGAGATTACGAAGTTGGTTTTCTTCTGGGTTGTAACGCCATGAAGTCTGATAGAAGTGGTTGATCGCCCGAGAAGATTTTATTGAGTTAAGTCGCCCTGAAAGCTTCAAATCATAAGTTTCTCTTAATACTTTTTTGATTGTGTTTATCTGAAATTATGGCAGCTGTACACAACCCATGTAATGGTTCTTGTTTTATGATTTCAGGATGTAATTACTGACCTGAATGCAGAAGGAGAGCCATTGCCTTTGAACCCACCAAGAGAAGACTGGTTAGGTCACAAGGTCAGCCTTCAAGACTGTTTTTAGATTTGTTGTGAAAGAGGAATTAATAAAGCATGTTGGTTTGAACTGGGGATTTTCTGATATTCCTCAGTTGCCCAGAGAAGTGCCATAATTTAACCGGAAAACAGACTAGAATGGCTTGCTCCCATATTCCCAAATTTTAAGCATCATCAATAATGTCAACCATTTGACTGCATTTCATTTCATGCTTTATAATTGGTATGAGATCCATTTTAATATTTCCCTCTCTTCTGTTTCAAAGTCCCCAGGCAAATGCCATGATTCAATATTTGGCCTCCCAAATCACAAGATAATATCTGATCAGCTATTGACCAATGGAAGATATGGGTTGTAGCCCATAATCCAAGAAAACATCGATACAGTACTGTTTCTGACTCTAGTGATGGGTTCACCAAAATGTGGTTCATTCCATTGTTACAAATGAGACTTTGGTTGGTTGATTGTAACATCTGTAGTGGAAGATGTGTTGCCAAATTTAAGAAGATAAATTATGGTGATTTTAACCACTGCGTTTGACATAAAGGAAACAGCACTGTTATATTTAAGTTGGTTTAGTTTGATGCTTATGTTTTTGTATATTTGTACTGTTTATTTTGTGATGAGGAGGTAGTCACAAAAACTATATGAGCTGAGTCATCAATGAACCAAGTAATTGGCCATAACTAATTTCCATTGTAAAATATTTTATTTATTTAAGTTCCTTTAACCTGATCCCCATTAAATTGTGTTTTGAAAGAGAATGATACCCTTACTTTGACACTGTAGGGTATGGTTCAGGCAGCCGAGTACATCCGAGATAAATTGGAAGAGGAGGCAATACTGGCACGTGCATTCAGCCATAATGAAGAGCGGGGGACACGGGACTTTGAGCTGGTCCTGGTGGGTCACTCGCTTGGTGCTGGTACAGCTTCCATTCTTGCAATTCTCCTGCGGCAAGACTACCCCACATTGCAGTGTTTTGCATATTCACCGCCGGGGGGATCTCTGAGGTAAGGGGGGTTTCAAATGTCAGTATACTGATGTGTAATTGTGCTGTCAAGCAAAATGTTTAATTGATTATTCTATTAATCAGATGACTGAATGATGCAAATCTATTAGTAGAAAGCAAATTGCTTCAATGAAAAATAATATTAAAATCCCAGTTACAAAAAATAACTAGTTTACTTTTAAATCTGAATACAAATTGAATTATTCACATATATTTCAGTCATATTTCTTTTAGTTATATAATATGTGAATAACTTTCAGTAGCAAATAAAAGCTGGTGAACTTTCAGATTTTCAGGACTTCTCTCCTTTTTTATGTTCTTCACATAAATTGCATTAAATTAATATGGAAGTGAAAAATGTCTGTTATCACAGTGTACTTCAAAATTTTTGGTAGATTTAAATGCAGATTGATGGTAAAAATTTTTAGAAATGTAGTTTGATCCATGTATGTCCAATCAGTTCGATGCAAATTTGGACTAAAATTTGTCAGAAAAGTTTTAGTTTGCTGCTCTAGATAATGGTTCCTTGAAATAGGCCATGACTTCTACCCTTCCATTTACTTCTTCTGGTTATGAAGTTGGGCCAATAAATGATATGTTTCAACATCAACATTGTAACCAACTAGTAGTCTCTTTAAATGCCTTCCCGATTGTTTCGAGATATTTTGGAGGCATGATTTAAAAAAAAACCTAAGTTAATTTTGGATAATGTTTTATCTTCTGTGACATTATTACTAAACCAAGTTAATTTGGGTTGTGAAGAAAATATGAGTATCAGATTCTAGATGTCAGTAAATGATAGGCTGCTATACTTTCATCAACCATATACATTTATATATTCTTTCACTAGATCATATATGAATAGGATGAATTTTGTTCTTCTGTAGCATATGCAGTAAGTTCCTGTGGTAGCTGCAGTGACAGGACATGATAAATATTAAATCTTTTTAGATTTTGGTTATGCTTACTTTTAACAGATACATAAATTGCATGTACAGTAATAAAACAGGTTTTAAGGATCAGCCAGATTAGATCACAGTAGGTGTAGCAGAATGTATGTCATCAGCCTACACTAAAAACTGAAGGGATTAAGCATTTGAAATCATAACACTATTAACTTAAAATACAAGATATATATAAAATGTCATATTTTAAGCTAAATTTGATTTACTAAAAGTTCATGTAACCTCACAAGGATGTGCCTCTAACAGCATAGGAAGTAATAAGTGACAAAAGGTTGATGATCCTAATTTTTATTTTAGCATATATTTTGTTGTTAAAATGTGCTTAACAGAAATTATAAATTTGTTGCAGCATGCCAGCTGTGGAATACACCAAGTCCTTCATAACTTCAGTGGTTGTTGGGAAGGATGTGGTTCCACGCATTGGATTGCATCAGCTAGAATCCTTAAGGGCTGACCTCATTAACACCATCAAGAGAAGCAAAGACCCCAAGGTGCATGCCACATCACAGTCCATGATCACCTATCGTGTATCACCAAGCAAGTTGGCACAGTGGTGAATTACATTTGGGAGGTATTCGGTTTGAAACCCAGTTAGGGATTGGCTATTATGACAGATTTTTTGTAGAGTAATACATGTATGAAATGAAAGATTAAATATTTCTCTATAACTGTATTTACTCACGTAATTAATGCATACCTACTTTCAGAATAGTTTTAAAAATATAAATGAATAAATATCTTATTTTATCTTAACTTTTATTCACAAATTTTGTGTACCATAGCTGTCATATGTATTTTTGGTTTAAAAGTGAGAAAATTTTGTGAATCAATATGGTAATTTATTAAAAGCCTCTAGTTCTGAAATTATAGGAAACATGATGAAGGAAGCTTCTTAGTATATGTAAAAATGCATGTATGATCATTTGGCATACACTAGTCTGCCATTATGTTCATTTCAAGTCATTGCATAGTAAGGTCTTAATTAGGTTCTCCTTTTCTATTTATATAAACTATAAAATTAAAATGAAGTTAAAGGTAATGTTGCCTTTGTGACTAACTGTCCATTCATAAAGTTGTATAGATCATGTGAAAGAAAACCTCCATTTATTGTAGAGATGAGTTGTCCTTTTCACACTTCAGGTACTTGTTCCCCAGGGAAATAGCCCATTGTATGCATTTGATAAGGAGCTCATTGGGATCCAAAAACATTCTATATACATGGTAGAGAGAAAAATTCTAGTGCCAGAGATGGAATGTGAACCCTGTCCATGTCGCCTGTTACCAGTCACTTCACAGTAGTACACGTAAGGTTTCATTTTGGGGTGTTTTGAATTCTCAGTCTACAAATGTACATGTTATTATAATATATTGTAATTATCTTCATTAGCAAATTATACTGTTGCATCTAATTTGCTGTGAAAATGTCCTTCTCTTTGTGTCAACTTTGACTGTTGCATCTAATTTGCTGTGAAAATATCCTTCTCTTTGTGTCAACTTCAACTTCTTAGGATGATGGGAATTTAAACCATTAACCCTTAACTGGTGATGTGGCACTAACAGTGACATTAGATCATACAGACTGGCCAAGGTATGGTAGTCCTATCTGGCTGAAGATTTGTTTGACATGCAAGAGAATTTTAAATCTGCCATTACGTATCTTACATGATGTATAATCTCGAAGAAAGAAAAATTGTTTCTGCTGCAGTCTCACATCGCTTATGGGTTAAGCCCTCTTCTAAGTATAGCTGTGTTTACTACCTGAACTGCTGTGGGTTAAACATTGACATAGAATATTTTGTAAATTGGTTCTACTTGTTTCCCTTGCAGTGGAAGACGATAGTCTGTAGTGTCATATGCTGTGGTTGTGCATCGCTACCAACTTCAGCTGCTGAGTTAAAGGCTGAGGACAGTCAGATGACTGAGTACCTGAAAGCAAAAGGAGTAGCACGTGAAGTGGCTGTTCACCCCTCTGATTCCAGTATTGCACTCACACTCCATCAGCCGCTGTACCCACCAGGCCGCATCATACACATAGTACGACACCACCCCACAAAGGGAGAGTAAGTAGTTCTTACAGCAGAGATATATTAGTTTTTTTAAACAATTTGTGCAGTCATAAACAGTCTGCAAATGTCAACATCTGCAGTTAAGCCAAATTTTCTGTTTCCCAACAAAACAAAAGTGAAAGAATTTATGCTTAACACATTTGCTGCTGTGCATTTGAATGCCTATTTAAGTTTAGAATTCATCACTGAGGAGATTAATAAGTGAAGCATGTAAGATTGTTTCCAAGTACTCTGATTCAGTTTATTCAGGATTTTTGTGACTCAGATATTATTTGATCACTAAATTTCTGTATAATTTGCTTCTCTTTCTAATATTTGGCTTGATTTTTGTTTTAAGTAATATTAATTTTAATCAGTTTTATTAAGTTTGTCTTGTTTTACTAGCATTAAAGTACACATTACACAGTGTTCATATATGCCAAATGTGAAGCTGATTTTTGGGTTAACTGTTGGAACCTGCATAAAAGTTTGACTCTACTGGTGTGCCCACATTTTAAAACTCAGGATTTATTTTGTTAATTTTCTAAGACTGATATAATGTTAGAATTCCCAGCTATGTAGTATTAGGAATTCGATTTATTTTGTTAATTTTCTAAGACTGTTATAATGTTAGAATTCCCAGCTATGCAGTATTAGGAATTATTTTTTAAGTTTTCACAATTTTAAAAGTATATTATGGAAAATATGGTGCAATTACATAAATAAGCAAAAAAATACATTCCACTGTAAGGGGAAATATGGTTAAGTATGATGAAATGATATTTTTTCAACAGAGCATCAATTTTTCTCTTGTAGGCAGAAATACGAGAAAAGATGGAGGTATGTAGGCAACTGAAATGTAAGGTATTGGTGTTGTTAAGTTGGTATCTGAAGATGTAAAAGCATAAATCTGATTTCTAAGTAGGCATTGGACTTGTTCTATGATCTTCTCCTGTCACACATAACCTCTTCTGCAGCTGCAGCTGTTTTGTAGTGGACTCATGACCACACTCATTGGTATTTATAGCTGATGTCATGTCAGAATTATTTAATGGTTTCCTTCATATATTAGCAACAAGAGATGAAGTAATTTTATCAGGAACATTTCTTACCTACAAAGTTAAAGGTTAAATTCTATAGTACTATGCTGTCTAAGATTTTATGATGTAGGTGTAAGTGTCAGACTTGTATGTTGATGATCTATGTGGACCCATTTCAATTTTTTTTATTTTGCTGGAGAATATACTTAATGTTGAAATTCAGAATTGAATTTCTTTACTGAATTCTATTAAGACATGGTTGAGGATGGAAAAACATGAAAAGGAGGCGGTTGGAATACCATTGCTTTGGAATGAGGATAGATAATATATATTTTGGTTAGAGTGAGAAAGGTCGTGACAGTAGATTGAACTAGGACATGAGATAGATGTGAGTTGCAGTTTTTGATTTGTGGTTCAAAACTTTGCGCTCCACAGTAATATAGAATGTAATGCAAAGAAATTTAAAGATTCATTGTAGCTAAAATTCTCAATTATTAACCATTAGTTTCAATTGTTGTGTAATATGTTCAAAAGTGCCTGAAGGTAAACATGACATCAGCTGTGTAATTAACGTACTTGTGAAACACCTGCTTGTCTCACCTGTCCGATTGGAATTCATGGCCAGGAGGAGGTCAGGTGATGAAATTTAATAATAACAAGTTCTTGTAGTAGTTCCAGCATCACACAATGTAGTGGCCCTGCATGACTGGCTGTATGTAACAACAGCCCATGTTTTGTCGTAAGACTTTATTTTCCAGCATGAAAAAACATTGTGTATGCCATTGCAGGTTATTGATTGTGACTGTAATATTGCGGGACTCATATCATGTTTATCTTATTAATACATTACCTGAGAATGTATTTCCATTATTTTGCTTTGGTTTGAGTGGTAAATATATGTCACCTTAGCCAAGGATTGAACCCACCCCTTTCTATGCAAGTGTTCAAACATTGTATCTAGTAAGATGTCAGTATTCAATGCTCACAGACAAGAAGAAATGTTAGCTGTGAATATCAGTAGCTAACTTTATTCCAGCCAATCTGACAAAATTTGCTACTTGAACCAAATTACTTTTCCTAATAGGTTATAATTTTCAGTGATCCCTTCAATATATACCTTAGTTTTTAAGTTTTAAGTATTAAATAGAAATAAGCATGTAAGAAATTAATTATAAAAAAATAGTAAATAATCTTGCATGTTTATGCCTGCACTTATAAGTTTAGAGTGATGAACAGCTAGAATATCTAAGATTTTTAGAGCTCTCGTAGTATTTAAAATGTCAATAGTGATTTTCTGGGTGACACCATGTAGTCTTGAAGGTGATTATTAACATTTCAGATGAACGTACCACCTCCATCTTTAGGTTGCCTTAGAGATATAGATGATACATTCCTTTGAAACACTAACCACTTACAATACCACATGGGTCACAACTCAGAAGATAACACTCAACAACAAACACAAGACTGCAAGAACTGACAGATTATTGAAGTATATATATTTAGGATGATAAAATTACAGGTGGGAGGAAACTATACAGCTACAATGTTTCAGGGAATATAACAGAAGTTATTTGAAGAATTCTGTCACAAAGTTATGAATGTTAGTAGCTGACAAGTGTTATAAAAATATACGCATAAAGTGCCTGCTAAGATTAAGTAATTTCACTTGTTAAATTTATATGGTTTGAATAGTCAATGTTGTATTTTATTGCAGCTGATCTAGGAGGGACAGTTTCAGTCACCATAGCACTCAGACCACTGCTGGGTCCATTCACTTTCTGAGAGGCTTATAATATGTAGATACTGCCTCTGTTTAATGACCAGTTGACAACCGTGTTATCATCTTGCATTGTTTCCTGTTTGAGGCCTTTAGGTCCCTGGATAGTTTATCAGCAGACCTTCTAGTGATTTGACTTCTTATGGCTCATGCAGAAGCCCAATGTTTGGAATGCCTCTCCTTTAGCCGCTTCTTAACTATGAGCCTACCAACACATGATGGGAGTGAAATTGCTGGTTTGAGACTGAGGAATGGATTGTTTGATCCCTCCCTAAACAAGGCATGCACATTGTTGTTAACCTGAAACCTGCAATGACCTTGTTCCAACTAGTCAGAGTATATAATGTCTGTTGACATTCCCAGAAAGCCTTGATGTTACATTCAATGCCCCAAGGGCCTGAAAGCTACCTGGCCATCTCAGTACATATAGATATATTCACTGTGTCATGGTATAATGCATAAGCACAAGGGCGCCTTTACCTTTAGTCTTTTACTTAATGAAGTCAAACATGATTTTGTGCCCTGCAGTTCATATTGTAAATATTAACATATCTTTCCATCTATTCACAAGACATTCATTGCAGGGCTGTACAGTAGTATGAATTTCTTTTTTGAGATCGTGAAAGAAACTGAAAGTCATAATGAATTCTTTTTGGCTACCAGCCATTCAAGGTGGTTTAATGTTTTCCTCAGCTGGCAGTCCTAGACGAATTCATTGTACTATTATAGTTGCCATGAAAGCTTCAGATCATACAACTGAAAGTCTTATCAGTAAAATGAATGGCTTTAATATGTAAGTTTTCATGGTAAGATACAACTGCAAATTTGCATTAAGTCTTCTGCTATATCATACACACATGTTTTTACATTGCCTGAAGCAATTTGTTTCTTAAGTAATTTCTAGAAGTAATTATAATGTTATTCCATCTCCAGGCAAGTGTTAAACAAGCATGAACCTGTGTACCAGGCAGTATGGGCAAACAACACAGATTTTGATGAGGTTCTTATCTCACCAGTCATGATCCAGGACCACATGCCTGACAACGTCCTCAATGCACTTAACAAGGTAACACCAAACATAATTCAAGTGTTTTGTGCCACTCTTTTGCCACATACTTCTGTGTCATTCAAGAGAAATAGCATACCCTTATTACGTTGGTGTCTGCTATGTTTACACTGGCAAATTATTGTGTTCTTCTGGTTTGTTATACTGAACATGTGACAATTAGTAGTTTCACGGCCATAGAACCTCAGATCTCAGGTGTTTTCTGCCTAGTTGGAACAGACATGAAATGTTATGTCATTATGTTATAACAGTTATTGTATGTTGCTTTTATGGCACTTTCATCAAATAGATCCAGAGTAATTTCACTTGTGCTGAGACAGCAGACTCATTGAGAGGTTATACAGTTTGAATCCATGATCAGATCTAGTTGCAGACTTAGTGTGCCTCTGCTAAAGGCTTTGTGAATGTGGGAATACCAAGATTCCACTATAACCCACTCTAAATTGTGTGTCCTTTTGTTATTTATCATTATCAGTGTTATATTTTCACTGGAAGTAGAACATTCTATTCGTACTATAGGTTTTCTTTGTTTTATCAGTCTAGTATTCTTAAAAGAAGATAATGTTCCAAAAATTGGATCTCTTTCTGTGTTATGGTGAAAAGGTGGAGATTATGCGCTAATGCAGTACCATCTACTAAGATCAGATTTTGTCAGTGAGATATAATAAGGAAATTTACAATAGAAATTGTGTTCATACTCAATGATAATGGGAAATTCCCATAAAAAATAAACCGAAAAAACCAAGTAAAGAACATTGCACTGAAGATCTCAATGTAACTTTCTATAGGAGAAGACTCCAAACTACATTGGATGATTGGATTAGTCAAAACAGTGGACTCATTCTTTATATTACCCATACCTGCTTTTAGTTTCAATTCACAATATCCTAGCTTCATCTTAACTTACCTGATGACCTTCCTCATAAGCACAATGGATCATATGTTGAAAATCATAATCTTTTTGATTTGTATTATATGAATTAACCTGTTTTACTACTGATGATGACCTTTTGAGGTCGAAACACGTTTGACATTAGTGTCCTTCAAAGTGTAAACAGTTTGTTGTATGCATGTTTTATATTGGGAGTAGGAAAGAAGATAGATATGCACGCATAGTTAAAGAAAGAATATAACATGGTAAAATGACATTATTAGCTTCTCACATGGTCTGAGACATATCAGATCTATACTTAGGGATTATGCTGTATCATGGTGATTTAAATCCTTGAATTATGATGTTGGCAGCCAACTTTAATAGTTTAGCAGTATGATACTGCAGTGCAGTCAGCTGAATTGTGCGGCTGATAAATGTTAATAAAGAATGACAAACTTGCTGTATCATAAGCTCATATTTGTCGTTTGTGTTTATGCTCTCTCACCCCCAATAACTTTTGTGCACCAAGGGATGTTTTAAAATTTGTATAACATCATATCACAACAGATCACCCACATTCTTACATCTTAATTTGTTACCACTGATAATACCAACAAGGCAGTCATGCAGACTTCTTAGGTCAGACACTAGCACAATTTATTGTAGAGCAACGAAGTTTTGTATTTTTCTATATCACTAAAGAGTATGAAACTTTGTTGATGTCTTTTTTCTGTGCATTACAAAATGACAACTTGATGGCCATGTGCAATTTTATTTAACTTCCTGTTTCATAGCAACAGTCAATGAGTCATTGCAAGTAGGAACCTGCAATACATCATAAATGTATTATTGTACACTTTGTATAATACAGTGTTTTGTATGCTAAAGGTACAGATGTCGTGGTGATACAAATCTGTAAGATTCTAAGACGGCTGTCTTCTGGGTTGTTCCGCCATGTAGTCTAGTAGAAGTTTACCGACGTTTCAGAGGTCCTTGATGTTGGAGGCAGGCTACCAGATTACTGTGCTACAACCCAGTAGATAGCCATCTTTGGACTCACCACTGTGAAACCATCAAACCCTACTGTAATGTTCTGTCTGGCAACTGCCAGGTAATTAGTACTCTACATTGGAGAAAATTATTTGCAGAATATTAATTTATAGTTTATAATGGCCTTTACATTAAAATAAAGCAGGCATTCCAAGTTCTGCTAGGAACTTCCTACTTGAAATGGAAATATCTCTGTCTTCTACAAGTACTCATATTAAATAAAGAATGAGGAAAAGACCATTATGGGCCAGGTGGTCTAGGAATAAGACACTGGATTCTCATGCCAAAGACCTCAGGACTGAGACTGGCTGATGCAGTGAGGATTTTTCTGTATGCCTTCTGCTTCCTGATCTTTATAATAATTATTTTATTGTGGGAATTTTGGAGTCCACTAGGCTGTAGATATACTGTCCATCAAACTGCCATTGAGAATATGTATAATTCAAGCCTCCAGATGTTCCCTCCTCAGCAGTAGATTATTTTTGCACTAGCCATGCAAGCTGTTGTCAGAAGGGTAGACATAAGTTTTGCTGAATAACTTGTTTGGATCATAAAATGCTTGATTCTCAAAAAAGCAGTCAAAATCAATTCTTGCTAACTGTATGTGAAAATAATCTTGCTATAAGCTGGCTTGTGCTCCTGAAATGCATATCTATGTGCATTTAACATTATTTTGCTTTTAATGTTTCATTTCTAACACTGTTATTGTGTAACTGTGTTCTAATATTGAATTATTGATGATGATAATCTCATTTCAGTTTTTCTTTTCTTTTTGATTGTTTTATTGCTCTGTAGGTTGTATCTCACTCCAAGCGTTTTAATGCTGAGGTAGTGAGGCCTTACGTTCATA
Source organism: Zootermopsis nevadensis (assembly GCF_000696155.1). The sequence continues at coordinate 1,258,628 of NW_019059988.1, read as the reverse complement.
GTGAAGCAAATAATACCTGTTGTTATGACACAAGGTACGACACACCAGCATCCCTTTATACGTATGGGAGAGCCCATTTGTAATGAAGACAAGTAGTAAATTGTTAGGTTTTGTTTTTGAATGTTGTATTTTAAGACTGACTTGCAAGTTCTCTAGTAGCTGTATTACAAATGGGCTGTACTGTATGTTGTCTGTTTATATTTGTGGAAAGCAAACTTGCGAAACTGCTTTGGCTAATTTAAAGTGTCATCCTTCTTAGTTGTTTTTTTCTTCCTCATAGCTGCTTTCTTAACTTATGTTGTGTTTTGTAATATGCATGTTGTATTATAATCAACCTTCTTGTTTTACAAAATAACACTACAAGCTGCAGTGAATCTGTTAGCCTTTTCTTAGCTTACAATAACTGCCCAGTGATCTGTATACTCACAAAGACTTCTTTAGCCAAAGTCATTATCTTTCTCCATGGCTTCTTGTGAAAACACTGTACAAAGTGCCATCAGCTGTTATTTGCCTATAAATCAGTAACTGAACAAATCATGTTTCTAGTGGTTTGGATAACAGCACATGTTATGTTTATGTAATAACTTTCAACTTCAAAAACAGTCTGAAATGAAAGTTGTGATATTAGAAAATGTAAGTAACCCCAAAACATTCAGCTTACTCCTGAAACCAGAAAGAATAAATAGCATATACATCTGCTATTAATTAAATGGATACAGGCATAAATTTCCTATGGCTCATGCCAGGACATTCTAACCAAAGATTTTGGTATGAAGTGTGTCTCAGTCAAGTCTGGTCCATTAAAGTAAGATAACTAATTGCCAGTGGTTTTTGTCTTGACAAATTCAGAGAAACCTATAAATATTTCTTGAAAGTATTATAGCATATGATCAAACATTGGTATATGATTATGGCTCCAAAACTTACCAGCAATCGTAACAATGAACTGAAGAAGGCATACCAAGTGTCCAGCAAAACTAGAGCGATGTTGATTGATTTTCTATGATGGTGTTGTGCACAATGAACATACTTCACAAGATCAGACTATAAGTGTTAAGACATCTCCATGATAAATTTGCATTGTAAACAGACCAAGAAAGTGGGAATCTGTCTAGTGGAAAAATCATCATGAAAATGAACTTTCTAGCTCATCTGAGCTCTTGCAGTAAGTAAGTAAGTAAGAAAGACAGTCTTCCTCCAAGCGCCTAATATTTATTTTTCCCCAATGTTAAAAAAGAAAAGTTTAACAGAAAAATGTTTGATAATATGAAACAACTGGTTGTCATGCAATATGACAACTATTGATACAAGAAACTAAATTTCAGATATTCCTTCGGCACTGACAAGAACAATGCAACAAATATGTAGGTATTTACTGTGAAGATGGTTAACTACTTATTATCATAAGTACAGTACTAGTATTGTAGTAATGTTCACAGATTGTCTTTGATATTTTTATTTTGCTACCAAATTGCTTACAAGTGGGTCAGTCTATTGTGCACTGTTGTGAACAATGCATTGATGTTAATGGATGACAGTGTAAACATTTGTGACCCTAAGGTAAAGTTCACAAGTGAATAATATGTGTTTACAGTTTTAGTGCCACTCTATATGTCCAGACTGCGTAATTGTCAAAGCACATGCTATTTTACTTTTGATATGATATCCTGTTTAGGCTGCAGATACATTAGTAGAAATAGATTTTTTATTTATTTTTTAAGGAAAATAAACTTTCACACATTATTCATAAGGCCTATGAAATTAATTGGCAGTAACATATTGTATTTAATGTACTTTTAAGTAGGTTTTGAGAAGTGGTGTCTTACAGTACTTGAAAAAATTTCATAATGATATAAAAGATTCTGAAAAGTTATATGTATGTTCATTAGAATAACACAAGAGCACACTGCATGGATATTCTGTATAGTTCTGTAGAATTTTTTCTCTACATGAATACTCAGACGATGGTAGCAGTTAATTTCCTCGATGCTTGACATGAAAACTTATTCATCCACAGTTGTGAGGCCTTATAAAAATAAGTCAAGGATACACCATTTTATTTCCATTTCAGTGTTTCTTCCACATGACTTCTGAAAAATGGCCAATATCTTTTTTTGTGTGGCACTGAGTAAGTTCTGTTTGTTTCTTAATTATGATTTGATATGTGGCATTGAAAATGAAATGGCAGAATGATTATTTTACTTGAGAGATGGGAGACATGTGGAAGTGGCCATCAATTGTGCATATGTAACATTCTGGCATAATGCTAGATAAATTTAGGATAGCAAAAGAACTCTCAGCCAGGACAACTGATCTCGTGGCTGAGATTAAAATAGGGACATCTCAGATACAAAGCAAGAATGATAACTGTATACCATTACATTATTTACATTTGTTAAAAGATAGAGAACCTTGCCTTGTGATTCTGTAGAGTCTCAAAATTTTAATTTCTTATGAATGTCTAGCAAGAGGTTTAAAATAATTCTTGTGTTTGTGCAGCAGTTAATGTACAATTCAATGCCCAAAGCATGCCTGATAATTTTCAAAAAATTATCCATGGCCTGTCAAATCACTACCAATTGGATTCTCTGTAGTACAGAGTTGGTCAAGTGGTATGAAGGAGTGGAGACCATTACCAGGTTGTGAGAGTCCATTGCCGTCAGATATTGTGAGAAGCGTGAAAATGGAGTGCCACGCATTCTTAGACCTAGGCCCAAGATATAGCTCAGTTGTCAGCTTTAATATATTCACATAGTGCACATGGCAAAATCAATGGATGGGATGCTGGTTTAGCTTTACATCTGTTTTGGACATGGCAATTAAGAGATAGTTGGAAATATTTTCCTCCCCTAAACTGCTGAATGTTAAATGTGGGCTATCTAATAAATTACCAGTGATTTCACTGCTGAGGTTTTGTCACTCATAAGTCACATATTAAAGTAACTTATCACTTGTTTGTGTATATTTCGCTGTTGACAGGTCTCTTTTCATGTATTTGCTACATCTGTTCCAGAGCAAAATAATTGAAAAATTGCATCTTAATACCTGGAATTCCAATTCTGTAAGTTGTAATTTGTGTCTTTTCTTCATCATAATTTCCCCTCCACATCATACTTTGTGATCTCCTGGTTATCACAATCCACCAGTTGAGGAACATAATGAAGTAGACTACATTTACTGTAATAATCATGTTTTGGACTCTGCACAGTAATAGATGCATTGCTGTCATGTTACCTGTAATATTTGTTCTAAATAACTCCAGTAGCTTCCTGATATTTTTACATGTTGAATGTTGTGGGTAAGAATTCCTGCAAATTATATCAGTTTCCAAGTGTTTTATGGTCATTTTGAAATTTTAACCTTCATGAAACAATAATTAATATTTTGAACTGGTTTATTGTCAATGTATTTTGTCACATTGTTGAAAGATACGGATTTACCTCTGATATTGCCATTGAGGCAGCCAGTTTAATCATGTTTACATGTTCTTGGTTATAATTTTTCAAAGAAAACAGAAAATATTAAAATCATATGGCAAAATACCTCTTATACACTAAGATTAGTTATTTCACACACCTTGACTTGTTTCTGAATTGTGTGTAACAGGGAACTTGTTATAGAGACTGATGATCACTTAACTTGTTGAATAAAGAAAGCAAGTGAGATAAGAAGAGCATGTGCGTTAAGTTGATGAAAGACTCATGGCTTGTGACCCGTGAGTCTTTCATCAACTTCAGTTGCTGTAAAAGTTTCACTTTATAAAACAAAAGATTATTTTTGTATTATATCTAAGTAGCCTTGTATCTGTTTCCTAGGTTATAACAACTATTGGTCCTGCCAAGCCTCAGCGTGCTGTGTCATCCTTCAACATTAATTCTGCAGTCACATCAGCAGAGCATCTGGATTCAGAACACTGCCACTTGTTAGCAACAAACTACACTGCCACCAAAGGTACAGCTGTGCCTGGATCTCCAAAAGCAGCCACTCCACCCCACAAATTGTGTCTTGAAACAAGCTTCACATCACTGCAGAGTCCATCTTCTGATATTCATCAGAACCACAGTCTCAACTCTTCCACCTGCAGTCAAAATGTGTATAGTACTCTGGATGCAGCTAATGGACGTGCTCTAGCGAAGACCTTTAATAATGGACACCCTAATATCACTTCACCATTTGCACTCCATCCAGTCCTCTCATGGGAGTATGCATCCCTTTTGGAGGAGCAGCTCCTACAAAGCTTCCATAACTGCAGCAATGTTGGTAGTAGTGGTGTTAATGGTGGTCCTTATTCTTCCAACAGTGGACGAGTGACAGACTCACTGAAGACAGTGAAAGTTGATTTGATTCATGATGACTGGTTTGGCCTAGCTCCACTAGCAACCCCAGAGTCTCTTTCAGAAGTGTCTAGCATTAGCTCCCGAACTAGTAGTCTGATGCTCAACATTGACAGAACACTCAAAGATATGTTCGGACACCATAGGGGGTGCATGAATGCTTACGTAGGCTCTAGGCTAGTAGATAGTGGCGGAGGAACTAGTTCATCTCCATTACCAGTACATGCAGAACTTGGAAGTTCAGTCGGCGTTTCATACTTGAACTCAAAATCTCCGAAGTTCTTAAGAACATCGAATGGCATAAGTGGTTTAGTAAATATAAATTCTAGAGTCCGAAAGCCATTATTTGATGCTGCAAGCAGAAGATTGACAAATTCATCATCTGGGGATGAGGACCTTAGTTTTGAATCTGCTCAGCAACATATTTCAAGTGATGATGAAAAATCAACTCCTGATAACTGTAACAACTCAAATAGTGAAGTGTTTGTTAGTGTTAAAGGCACTCCATTCTCATCTGCAGACTCGGTTACTGTCAGCGTTGATGTTCACCACGATGAGAATCCCCACTCTCAGGTTAAAGCCGCTTGTTCTCGTCCCTCCCAGCCGCTGCATTGTAGTTCCATTACATTCCTGCAGCCCGCTTCTCTAAGTAGTGTACTTTCTCCAGCAGACAACTCAATGGTAATCATCAGTTCATCCCCAAAGCAAGTGAAATTTCTCAGTCCACAAAATTCCCTCAGTGATGAGTCAGCAGGGGATGCATCAGAAAGTCCAAGCTGCCAGCAGGATGCCATGTTTGTTGTAACTGAGCAAGCTGTTGTTGATGATGGTAGGAAAGTTATGGTGCAAAACAATGACTCTACATCAAGCTTGGAAGGTATGATGGTCTTGCATCTTGGCAGGTCATCCAACCATGTTCCTTCTGAAGATGATTACAAACACAAACCAACCAGAGAAATGCTGCTTGCAGACATCAGGCACAATCTGGCAGTAGGTGGTTCCAAAGAGGACAGACAAAGAGATAAAGAAATCCTTAATAAGAACATTATGTATTTTGGGAGCAGTATTAGTGCACTTAAACCAAACTTTTCTTCTGCTGATACAAGTCCAGTTACAGATGACAACAGTTTCTGCAGCAGTAGTACTGGCAATAACAATATAAGAGATTTCCAGCTGTGCGTTACCAACTCTGAGAATTCTGTATTTAAGAAGCAGAATGGTGACATTGTGTCTTCATCAAGAGAAGAAGATCAAGTGTTGCGACATACAAAGGACCAAAATACAGTGTTGTGTTCATCTGGTGTGGAGACTGGTCTGATAGCTTCTAAAAGAAACCTGTCGGGGCATGAAACAAGCATGGCTCACCTCCAGGCCATGGAGTCTTTGCCTCTGTTGTCAAATATTGGAGAGGTTCATGACAAGGCAGTTAATGCTCAGAAAAAGTATACGTACCCTATCACCTCACTGGGTAAAGGAGAAAGCAGTGTGTAAGCCTGATATAAACTGTTTGTCTGTAAATTATGTCATAAAGAGTAAGATTAAAATTAAAAATGTAAATTTGAAAATATGAAAATGATGAACTATTGTCAGGTGTACTACATATACACACACCCCTGAATAAGTTGAAGAAGTACTTGCTCCATTGTGGATTAGAGACCTTCAGGTTCTTATCATGGTTGCTACATAACTGAAGGGCTTGTGCATCAATTGATATTTGACTCTTGTAATTCCCTTTTGCTGTAGATCTTAAACTTCATTGCCGTCATGATAAAGGTCCACTATTGAGCAAGCTGATTTCAGTTCACATCATAATAGCCAATTTCCCTAAGTTAAATTTTAATAGTATCTATATCTTAGTTTCCTATAGACTATCATTGTGATTCAAAAATATGAAATTATTTGATGATGAAGTGATGGTTTGTATGTCCTGGGATTTCAGACATCAACATGATTATCCACTTCTCTGCCATTAATAAAATCCCACTATTTGAATAAGAATTGCTAACTGTACACAGACATTTTGACATAATTATTAATTTAAACAGCACCAGTTGTTAACAGAAAATAACTACATAAACATTTTAAATAACAATTTATATTTTACTTTAACTATGAATAAGTAAGGAATTGTCATCAGAGAGGAGAATATTGTTGAAACAAATAAAACAGGATGAAGTTTTGAGTGTCTGAGATAGTACATCAAGAAGCAAATGGAACTAAAATGTAAATTAACATACATCAAAATTAAATGTGTGCATGAGCAGGAATTTTGTATAGAATTGTTTTGTGCTTGGCATCAAAATTCCGAAATACGGGATAATTATGCCTTTTGCCAAAGGCATTAATGATATATCTATGGTTTATTCTTGGTTCCATTTTGTGGTGCCTATCAGGGCCGGACCTTGACCATATGAGTGAGGCCCTAAACTATGTCAGTTTTATGAGGCCAAAAAAATTTGAAATAAAAAATGTTATATATGCTGTTTGAAAATATTTCCTTGAGTAGCTGTTGCATAGGACTCAGATAAATTCATTTCAACTATCACTTCGTCAACTACTACAAGGACTGGGCCTATTGACCTGTTTTGGGGCAGTTGCTCAAGGTAACTTTTTCTTATTAGTCTTGTATAGTGCATGTGAGTAGTGACAAGCCCACTGCCTCTGCACAATTTATACTCAATCCTAATTTCTTTCCTAGAGCCATCTAATAGAGAATCAGTAGAGACATGGGTGAGAAACATGGCTGCTGAATTTTGTCTAAAGGCTAGTAGGGATGTCGGTCTAAAAATTAACGAAGAAAAGACAAAGTATATGTTCATGTCTCAGCATCAGAATGCAAGACAGAACCAGAATGTAAGGATAGCTGATGAACCATTTGAAAATGTGACAAAATTCAAGAAATTGTGAATGGCACTAACAAGTCAGATTGACATTCATGATGAAATCAAGAACTGATTAAATTCAGTCTAAAATATTTTCTCTTCCCATCTCATACAAGGACTAAAGATTAAAATGCACAAAAGTGTAGTTTTGCCATTTGTTGTGTATGGGTGTGAAACTTGGTCTCTCATTTTAAGGGAAGAACACAGATTGAGGGACTTTGACAACAGTGTTGAGGAGGATATTTGGACTAAATAGGGAGGCAGACGCATCATGGAAAAAATTGAATAATGATGAGCTTCATGGCCTGTACTCCTAACCTGATTTTGTTAGGGTGATTAAATCGAGGATAAGGTGGGCGGGACGTGTGTTTACAGGGTATTGGTTGCTAAGCCTTAAGGGAGACCACTGGGAAGACCTAGGCGTAGGTGAGAGGGTAACGTTTAGATGGACCTTGGGGAGATAGGAGCCGATGCAGCGAACTGGATGCAGCTAGAGTCCTGTTGCGGGCTTTTGTGAATCCGGTGATGATCTTAGGGTTCCTTAAGAAAGTCGGCTGTTCTTCAATAAGTCGAGTACCAATCGACTTTTCAAAGAATATCCTGCATCACAGTGATTGAATATGAACCACACCAGAGTGATGTTACGTTGCAAGAGTACAGAGATTTCCCCTTAGATAAATTTTTAGATACGCATTCTTCATTTAAAATTTCAGTCCACCGCAAACAACACATATTGTTATATTTTTGTGATGTGTTGGAAGGGATGTATTGGTTATGATATTAGTGTTGTCCGGCAAAGGGGAGGGGCGGGGTAATAAATAGCATCTGCGCACGCTTTGCTCAATACAACAGTTGGTAGACGTCATAGGCCAAATTCATTACCAACTTTTAACATTGGATGTCGGTATTTTCTGTTGTTGGTATTATCTGTGATTATACCGACTTCGTGAGATAATGGAAGCGGTATGTCAAAGGAGCGTTGGTCGTGGATTTCAGAAAAAATATGTCTGGGATTATTTCTCCGCTTTTTCAACCGCAATAAGCACTTGTAAGAGCACGGGTTTAATTAAAAGTAAACTTGATGAGACAGATAATAACATAATGAAATTAATGAACGTTTATTTTACTGAGGCCGAAATGAAAATATTGTTAGAAACGTGCAGGTTTGTGTAAACCAAAATTAAATATTTTTTCTTGACCTTGTATTTGGAATGCTTTTGCATAAATTGAGGTGTGAAAGAACAGCAATTTACTTGCACGTGTACAAGGATCCTGTTGATTAATTTGTATACCAATACACAATGCGTAATGAAACACAAGTAGTACGTTTCAGTCTGTTCTGAGGACTCAGTAAGGTAGGAATAGTTTCAGAACTGCAGTGACAAAAAACTTCCATCAGCCCTTTCATTATATAGTATCTTCTAAAAGTGAAGTTTCCATAATATCCATGTTGGTAGTGTACAATAAAAATCTTGCCTTTCACTTATTTCTATTAAGTACTTTGTGATAGAGGTGCATGTTATTATGTTAT
>NW_019059988.1:1179111-1249870 GCF_000696155.1 Zootermopsis nevadensis | reverse complement strand
CTGCTTAAAGAAAATGTATTGAGAATGAATTCAAGTCATTCTCATTGATTATCTTTTGACAGTATCGACCAACTACAAGTGACAGATGAACCCCCACTCATTGATGTGAAATGTGTGAAAGTGAGACCAGGATTGTTCACAGTTCTACAATACCAGAAGCAGCTTCAAACATGGAGTCTTTAAGATATCTAAGCAAACAAACTATGAATGAGGAAACAATAGGACATCTTAAATACTGCAACTAACATTTGACATGTGAGTATCCTAAATTTTATGATAATATTCAGACTTGTTTAATCCATTTAATTCTGCTGAAATATTTATTATAATAAGGAAGAACTGTTTCTTTCTTCCTGAGTGAATATGTTTTATTTTCTGTTGCGTCTTTCAATCGGATATGGTTTAATTTTGATTTATTGATGTTGCTGTGTTGATAACAATCTTTGCTGTTTGTGTTGTATTCACCCATGGTTTAGTGGAATGGAAAATTTCTGGTTATTTGGAGGGATACATTTTTTCTTCATGAAAGTTCTGTGGTATCAGACTCTGCAACTTTGTAGCTTTCCCACTTTTTTGTGCACTGCAGGCAGCAAGGCCATGATTTATATCACACAGTTAAGTCTCAGTGTGTTAGTGGAATTCTCATCTTTCTGAGCAGGAAGAAGTGAGGTTAGAGAGCACATGTACTCTGCTTATCATTGTCAGATTTACTACTGGAAGTACATTGTTGTTTTCACAGCTTCTCACTTGTCACTGTGAAAATGAAAATTTGCATTCACTCTAAAATAAGTGTATGCCATTTTCCAGGATAGCCCAGTCAGTAAAGTGACTAGCTATGGGCTGGACAAATGGGGTTCGGTCCCTGATGGAGGCAGAGGATTTTTCCTCTAGCCTCTGTGTCCTGACTGGCTCCGGGGCCCACCCAGCCTCCTCTACAATGGGTACCGGGGGTAAAGCTGGGGCGTGATGCCAACCTCTCACCCCCATCTAGGGCTGAGGTCATTAATGAGTAGGAGTTATACCTCCACTCCCCACAAATGACCTACATGGCGTGTAGCGGAACGGCTTTACTTTTACCTTTTTTTATAACTGTATGTCGTTCGAGAAAATTACAGCACGAATACTGGGTCTGGAAAACCTTATCCCACTTTTACCCCAGAATGCAAAGTTTCTGCGATATAGATTTATATTTTACAATACTTTGAAAATAATAAATTTGTTTTTTGAAGAAGTATTTGATATTCAGACTTGGTGTTTGTTTCAAACTGTTATATGATGACTGATATATGACACGATGTACAAAAATCGGGTTAGCACTGTTCAGGGCTGATACTTGGAAGAATTTTATAAAAATACATGCCCATAGTGTAGAGGGAAAGAAGTTTTGAGAGGAAACATCTTTCTTAAGTAGAAATCACTTGGTATTAATGAAGAGGTAGCTTAGAAGAGAAAGATGCCTTAGGCATATTGGCAAATATTATATAAAAAAGTAAAAGATGTCTGTCCTGTTACACACCATATAGGCACTTGAGGGGAGGGATTTACATTGTTAACCTTGGCCCTAGATGGTGGGGTGAATAGTCTTCGTCATGCCCTGGTCAGACTTTAACCCTGGGGAAAAGACCACAGTACCCACTGGATAAGAAGCGGTGGGTCTGGACACAGGGGCTAGAAGAAGAACACTTTGCCCCTGTCAGAGATTAAACCCCGTTTGACCAGTCTGTAGTCAGTCACCATACTGATGGAGCTACCCCAGCTCTCTGTATTTTATAAAGCTAGATGTAAATGAACGAATAAAATTAGCAGCATTAGAGGTAGTTTTATTAGGCTATGGTCTGCAAATTGCTAGTAAATCCTGGCAGTGTTAATCCATTTAATCATCTTGTCATCATATGGTTGCACAAATACTGGTCTCCAGGGTGTTAACCAACTAGGTTTTCATTTAATTACCACACCCTCGTATATTAGTATGTCGTGGTGTATCGACAAAAATGTTGAGTGTTCCTGCTGCAGGAAATGCTGTGTTAGGAGTCGGCCAACGCATGAATACATAAATACATCATTACATTCTGCCAGAAATGTAGATGAAACGCGCTATGTTCTAACAGAATATTCGGTTCTTGCATTCGGTTTCTTGCCTCATACAGACGAACAGATTAACTGGCAATACATTTAACTGTAGACGGAAATGTTAATAGAATCAGTATAACGGCTTGCTTTGTTATGTCATGAACCTGCCTTCCACCTCCAGAAAGCGCTGCTGTAATTTCCCCAACCAGCCGTATATTATAGCCTTATCTCGAACAAAGGCACGAAGAATTTGCTGACTGGGGCACAGACTCATGGGAACAAGGTACTTTTTACGTCAGAGTTCATTATAATGTCTCCGCATTTAGTAGGGGCCATAAAAGGCGTGTGAAAAACAAACAAAGTACGAAATTTATGTGGAGATAAAATGACTACGTCACGTCTAGTTTGCAAACGCCTTCATTTCGACGATTTACATGAAACGGCCAGAGAAAGGGACGAAGCTATATCCGTCCTTAGAGCCACACTGTGTGGATGTAGGCAAAAGCTTAAAGTTTCCTAATTTCAAAGAATGTGTTATCAGCCGTGGAAAGTAGAGGTTATTCAAACACTTGGCACCATGCCGTGAAGGCGTGGAGGTAATGTTTCGTGTTTTCTTACGATGTGCTTCAAATTGTGTCTGTTTTATCCCCACTGCCATTGTGACCCTCTTGATGAACAGAAAAAGTCCTGGGTGAGGTTTCAAGTTCTCATGGCGACGAGTATGACGATTTCTGCCTTCTGGGTTGTTGGTCCGCGTCGTAACGAACTATGAGGGAAAATTACGAAGTAACTTAAGGGAGTCATGACCAATAAGGGGATCGGGGATTACAGTACGTTGAGAGCGTCCTCACGAAATGAAAAATGCTGTAGAAACAAGATTAAGTTTTTGTGTCACAAAGTCGTAGTTTATTTCTTCAACGAGTCTGAATACATACGTAGCAGAATTGTATTTAGTAATTTATTTACCGACGCGTTATAAACTGCATCTGTTAGGCACTGTCGTAAAAATTGTACTGTGCGTAAGTACCATTTGTGTGTGTGCGTGCGTGTGTACATTTTCCCCGTCATTATGTAAGTCTCAAGAGGGTTTCGACTTTGTGGGTTTTTTCTCGCAATATATAAATTTGTTAGGACTTTCAGATACGTATATCATTTTTTCCGAAAAAAGTCTTTGAAGTATATTGATGAACTTCGGTGTAGTACAGAAACAAAAAAATAAATAATAGTTTTGCGTTTAGTCAATGAACTATTTATTTATTAATCTGTAAGTTATTTAGTGATGTTGCTTGCTGTCGATTAATAGGGGATAATTAACGTACGTGTGATGGACTGAAATTAGGGGGTTGCAAATATGGCTACGTACTTCTTTTGTTTGTCTTTTTAACGACGCTGTCAATAGCTGAGACTATTGCATTGAATGACGGGATGATTAATGAATAACTACTTGGAAAAGATACTGTCTAAGATCTCGCCCAGTAAGAAACTCCACATTTGACGATCCGTTGTAGCCTGACACCTCTCTGAGATATGTCGGTACGTAGTGTATTAAAGTCATCCGGTATCATTTTTTCCCCAGCCAGATCTACAAAGGTCGGGCTTTTAAGGTCAGAAAAATGTTTTAGGTTAGAGCAACTTTTAAACTTCAGTGTAACAGGAAAGATTTCAACTGGGTGTTGAAAAAACCGAAGAATGCAGTCTTCCGGAATGTTGGATCGTGTAGTCAGGTGTAAATTTACCGACGTTTCAGAGGAGCTTGACGCCTCCATCGATGGAAGCAACAAGTAGCTATGAAACGTCGGTAAACTTCTCTCTTGCAAAACGGCGCATCATCCCAGAGGAGAACCATCTTTGTCGCCGAAGTGAGAACCAGAAATCTCTCGTTGACGAATACGGTGCGATAGTTGCCAATAAAAAAGTGGAAATTCAAACGAGCGAAGCAGCAGTTGCGAAACTACTTATTTTAAAACCATTTTAATTTGCATCTAACCATACAGAAACCTAGTTCCAGGCGAGATGTCCGGTATTTAACATAATACATATGTTCACCTGAAATATTGTACTGATTTAATATTATCGCGTGTACACGATTTCGCTGTACTTATTTACATTGTAACCAAGCTGGCGTTTACTCTGTGTTGTATATAATCGTTTAAATTATATATGTATATAATAGTTTAAGATCACCATATGCATAAGAAATAAACGAGAAATCTTATCTCTATTCTTATGTGTGCTTAAGACACGAATCGGTGCCAAGCAATGTGTGATGTAATAATTCATTGAGATTTAAGGAAACATAGTATCCTACGACGCTTTAAAACAAACAAGTAATAAATAGTTTTCACAGAGGAACATGGTCCAAGGTTCTGCGCTGTACAAGGGATTTTCATTCTAGTTGTAACAGACGACTTCAAAGAAGTCTATTTGGAAGAAGTATTTGGCGAGATTTCAGGTTCTGACGGAGGCAAGTATGTAGATGACTGTTCTGGTGTATCACGCCTTGTAGTCTGGTTGAAATTTACCCTGATGATGGATTCTAAAATGTCAATAAATATCTACCGAACTACACGATGTAACACCCCCGAAGATAGTTACCTTCAAGAAATATTTATCTGTCGGTCCTGACTGCGGTAGAAATTATTGGAAAATGCCGTTATAAAACATATCGGCAATACCAGTTTATTTATTTTGAATTTTATCCGTCGTCAGATTTTAAAATTATTTCAGAAGTTGCATACGTGGATCGTCTTTCGCCGTCATTTACGAAAGGACGACATCTTTTCTATTGGGTCCGGGCCCAGAGGATGTCATTTATATATGATAGACGTTGAACCTCGTGTTAAAATTACATAGGGTTACTTAGAAGAATAAATTAGTATACTCTTACCCCTGCAGGTTAGAATAAAAATGTAGATCTAATGTGGGCATTCACAAAATTTATAATGCTTAAACTGTATCAGTCTAAAGTATTTGGAAATTTTCAAATCGGCGCTGTTCCAGACATTTTATTTGTCGAAAATTACCCACGATTTTCGTCGAATTAAATTTTCACAGAGGTAGTTCTGTAATTTTCTCGTGATGATAAAATGCAAGTACAGGCAGGAGAAAGGACATGATTCCTCCCCTACGAAGGCGGATTTTGGTTACCAACTCATATTTTTAAATTTTAATACATGAATGTAAGAATAGGAAATTAGCTAGTCTTGTGAAGGAATTTGTGGAAACAACTATGTATGTGCACTTTCATGGAAATAATGAGGATGACAAAATGTATATAAGGACTCATAAATAGCAGCACATAAAGACAAAAACACTTATGTCCTTAGGAAGAGTTATTTTTGTTAGGGGTTTTTAGAATTGTATTTCATGATTGTGGGAATAAACTCCATGTTGTGAAAAAACCTACCCAAAAGTCTTTGCTGGAAATCTAAGTTCATTCGTGAAATTTGGTGCCATGTGGCTTCAATCCATCACATGGGCTCACATTTCTGTCAGGATGAACTTTTATTGACGTTCGACTTCCACAAACTTGCAGTTATGTTAGTTTTTCAAAGTAACGTTTTGGATTTCAAGGAAACAGTTGATAAAATCATCCGGAGTGCCGCTTAATTCTGGGACCATAGGAGAACTTTGTTATTTGGCAAAATATGGATAAAAGGTAAATTTTGTTCCATTCCCAATTGTTGGTATTACTTTACGTAAAACGATCCGTTAAGACGCTACACTGTTTACTCTGTCATTAGTAAAATGTTAAGGCGATGTTGCCATGTGAACATAACGACGAGGGGGGGTATAAAAGGAGAGGAGCACTAGAGGAGACGCGAATTAGTGAAAGAAACATTTACCACTTCCTACAACTTAATCATTCAAAATTACCCTACCATATCCCATTCGACTGTGCAGTACGTTTCTGCATTTGGCACAGCGTCGTTAAATACCATAGAAACGAAGTTCGGGTTCTAGACGTCGACAGAGCGGAAGGTCGTGCATTTTAAGTGATAAGTTAATCATGCCTATTATATAATGATCATAAACAGTTTTATATCATACACGCGTATGTGCGTGTGGATAGCAAGTCAAGGAAAGAACGTCTTATGTGCATAATGAGCGTTCGGCTGAACACTGTGTAAAAGAAGTGTGAAGCTGAAGTCTTCTCTGGTGCAGGAACACTTGAAGCCCATTGTAGGTCATTGTTAACATCGGTAGTAGATGGGCTTTACATGCCGGCAGCTTTATTCCTGATGAGAGGCTGGGTGGACCTCACAGCTGGTCTGGATGTTGTGAGGAAAACAAAAATCCGTCCCTGTCGGGAATTGAACCCCGGTCATCCGAGCCCATAAAGTTGTAATTTTTTTTTCAAATACAGACGATGGACAAAATACAAAACACCACTTTTACGTATCGAAATGATTATTTTAAACATACACACACTAAAATATTCCTCGCCAAAATCTTTAACGAAACCTCTTAACTTCGCACTTTCAGAACACTTCACTTTCGGCATCTTAACTAACTGAAGGATTCGCTGTAAATGCCTGAGAAATGTAGTTATTAGTAAGAATTTTATCCTCAAAATATAACCAAAATATGCATTTAACTACAAATATGACCAAAAACATAAAAATGACCTAAATATGCATTTATTTGCAAAATAAATACAGTCTAATTGTGATTAGAATCACTCAATTAGTGTTTAATTTCAGTTTAGAATGAAAATAGATGCCCCAATAAAAATATGACATGTCATGAACATCCGAACCCTAGTGATAACGAATGCTTTAATGCTGCTCAAGAAGGATGCGACATTCTGCGTACCTGAAGGTCGATCGGAACATCTTCCTTCGAGATTTCAGGTTCTTACGGCCGTGCGTATGGAGATGGCATCTTCTGGGTTCCTGCACCAGACTACACGGCTCAACAACCCAGAAGACAGCCACCTGGATTTTTTTTTTCCGTTTGAAGTTTCTTGAAGAGATTTGGTATCATAAATAAGGATCATTGCCATCGTGAAATTCGTATCGCGCATGTATCTTTCACCTCGTGTTGCCTTACATGTCGGAAACTTGATTGAAACGGACACTGCATGACACTCTCGTAATTGTATCCCCAAATGGGTCTGTACTGCGAACTGCTTGTCTGTTATACAGTGCAGAGTAGCAACTTGGTGGTCAGTATAGGACAAAAACATGTGGTTGAGGTTTTTTGTTGTCGGGAACATACAGATTGCCCCATAAGTCTGGAACCACAGACAATATTGAAGTTTCGACACGACTGTTATGCTCGACGCGAAACATCTGCGACTCTGAGCTGCTTTACAGTACGAGTTGAAGGGAAACTAGTGGGGAGGGAAGCAAG
The DNA here is from genome assembly GCF_000696155.1 of Zootermopsis nevadensis. The sequence continues at coordinate 1,242,445 of NW_019059988.1, read as the reverse complement.
ATGTCTTATGCGCCATCGGTTACCCTGGTTCCCCACACCTCTGTCGATTAGCCGTCAACGCGTGTATCTTCAACGTCTAACAGAGCTCGGAGATATCTTGCGACAAGTGTATAAGTATACTCTGTATGTTCACCACGTGAGAGTTCGTCCTTACTTAGTGCCACCATTCACAGATGCTAAAAAGAGAAGGCGTGCGTTTCCTATGGTTCTAGACTTACGGGGTACTCTGTTGATACGTCGGTCATTGGCTCACTCTGAATTATTATATGGACAGAGTTAATGTTGACCTTGTGCTGTAAGTGTAAAAGGACATACAACCCAGTGGTTAGCATTCGTGCTTTGTATTCTTGACTGAGGTCTTTAGTAATTTTTGGTATAGTACAGTAAATTAGGCCAAGACCGCTTCCTTCCATATCCTTTCCTATTCATTATTTATTAATCATTCAGTCACTCAACGCTATGTAGGCTGGGCTACTGACAGGAGAAAGGGCACGTAAACTACTTGTGACTGATTTAAGCACAAGAGATATGAGAACATTTATTTTATCAATTCAGTCACGACGAAAAAGCAAATCATAGTCACTCAGATATTTCCGACTGAATTTGTCCCAGAGCAGATATTATGACACTGACATAAGCATACCTCTTAAGTGACGAAATAACATTTTGGATCTGCTTGCGTAATTCCAGATATGGGAAAATTATATATAGTTTTGGAATTCAGCAAAATAAAACCATCATTTTTTGATGCAACACAAAGGCCCGTCGTGAAAGTTAAACTTTGTACTCCATTAAAAATATTGAAATGGTGTATCAAGATTGTTTTATACAATAAAATAAACATTTTATCCCACACAGTATCAGTATTATAGGACCGTATATGATGTAATGCAATTATATAGGCGAGAGTACTTTTTATAGGGTGGATGACAACTATAGAGATGAACTTATTTTTTGGAATCATTTAATAAGGACAAAATGAAACTATTCTTTTCTTTATCTCTGTGTTCTGCCTTTAATTAACGATAATGAAAGATTTTTATTAAATTTAATATTAGATATTCTTGTACTTCCTAGATGTGAGAACGGTAACTTTCAAGTAGAACATATTGAAACATAAAATGCATGCATACATCAGTGCCCCGAACGGAAATCAAACGCGACATACCAGATTTAGTTTCACGCGACACGTGTATTTCCAAAGACAGGAGTGAGTAAAGAAATCACCAGTGGTATATTTTAAGATTAATTACAATCGAATAAATTCTCCTGAAAAAGGCAGGAGATACGCAGACGATGTGTGCCTGGTGATGTAATTTCATTGCTTAGGGAACACTTGATACTTAATTCCCAGTGCCAGACGTTTCTGTGTGGGGTCGATATGGTGTGCGTCTCTCGACGCGTAGTAACACAGCCAGAATCCCTGGGGCGTGGTCAACTCGCTTTCTAATGAAATGGTCTCTCTCTTCAGGCGGTCCGCAGTGGTGTTATATCCCGACTGATCAAGGAGTGCCGATGGCGCTCTGCGGAAACTCCACCTTGTAGACAAGTGAACTTCGATGGCCCCGAAGCGATAGCACGTACGGAGAGATAACCCATCCTTTCTTTGTATTATCGGATGTGACATTATTATGTGCGGGTTAAGGCGTGTGCCTGCATTGCAGTGATTTATAGTTCCTTTGGTTCACAAAATACAATGTATGAAAATGCCATCGATTCTGTCGAAATTAAAAGGGGAAACAATTTTTTCACTTGGACATGCCACGGTGGTCTAGCGGTTAGAACGCTGGCCTTGTAATCCTGGGGTCTCGGGTTCGATTCCCGGCCGTGCTCGAATTTATAACTTGTGTTGGGCAAGGCCGTGGTCTAGGCAACACGGAGTTTTCCTCCGGGGGCTTCCCCGGTTTCTCCGTGGCATCCCAACAATTACTCCATTCACACACAGAAGAAGGCAATGGCAAACCACTTCTGGATCATCTTCCAAGAACGTATATGAACAGGTCCCAGTCCGAGAAAAGGATGGAAGGATCCTGTTCATATGGACCTGTCGTCAGACAGAACACTAAATAAATAATATAAAATAAATACTGTACGTACTGAGATAGTCTTTGCCGTCTTCCTCCCCCTTTGCCACCTTCATCTTCCCTTCCCCTCTTGCTACTACGTCATTTATCATTCGTAGGACCACATCATAATAATTTATTTTCTGTAATGGATGTTTCCCTACTCCCATAGTTTATCTTACTCGCATTTTTGTACCTAGATTACATACGTACATTTCAAATGGGGTATTTTTGTATAGAAAATGTATTCAGTAATATGTTCTGAATTGTCTGTAACAAGGTTTCGCTATTTAATTTGTTTTACATTTAAATTAATTAACGCATTGCCAATATGCGTAAGGCAAATTTTCTGTTATCGCCCGTCGGACGATGACATTTTGTGTTCTGGATCGTGCGCATGTGCGTATAGTCTTTTCAGCGCATTTTTTTAGCATGCGTGTCTGTTGCGGTTTATGGTAGTGAAACTATGGAGTTGTCAAGCTTTGTATCAGTTCAATTAATCAAAGAAATTGTAATACCAGAACACACTAAAATGAGATCATCATCTGATGTCATGTCAAGAACTGAATTGCTCCTGAATGTAGACTGTCTGCCTGCAACTTGTAAAGAACAGAATGTCCCATGCAGTTCCAAACACATGTTCTCAGTGTAAATGCACGTTATCTCTTTTCGGTTTTATAAGTTCATAAATATATAAACATTTATCTCAAGTACCCAGTTCTTATATTAATCCTTACATTTTCTTTCCAGTTTGATTTTTCTTTCAACATTCATATTTGACGAGTGAATTGAATTTCTTCCATATTGGTCTCATTATCACCTCTGCTGTATTTGAACTATATGATTCTTTATTCAAAACGGGCTCATCATACGTAACATGAAATACAGATTACGAGATACAGCATTTATTTTAAACATTTTCCAGAGGTGTATCTATCTTGGGGTAGCTCAGTCAATGTTGTGACTTACTATGAACTGGACGACCGGGGTTTGATCCCTCTAGGCTGTGCATCCAGACCGGCTCTGGGGTCCATATATGTATATATATCCCTGAGAATTTAGGGAAATACAATTATCCTCTGAAGATGATTGTGTCATGGGCCTTGCTGCCTCCATAATCAGGGCGATGAGCCCTGGTGATGGAGGCAGCAAGTACCTCTGAAACGTTCGTAAACTTCACGGTGCTACATCCCAGAAGATAGCTATATTCGGACTTACCGACGTGAAAACCTATTTGTGGAGACAGTTCCATTTTTTAAAATGATACATGAAAACTGCGGAGAATCTCAGTTAAAATAATCGGCTTTGGACGAAATTCGGGACACGCCGATTGTGCTACGGACTGATATATGTAACTGAGCGCAGAATTAGATGCTCGAATTTGTAGAGAGAGATTGGGTGTTAGAGATGTTAATCACTGCTGCTGGAGATGGTATGTGGGCCCACTGTTGAAAGCGTTTCCGATCAATTCGTAGCGTGGGTTTGTTTCTCAAAGCAGAATGATTTAGACTAACCAAGTTGTATATTCATTACATCAGATTCCCATATCTTGACGCGCAAATGGAACGAACAGATGATGGCCGAAAATCTGTATCCAGTATTCTACTGAGAGTTCCTTTATACCCGGACTGTTTTTGGTGCCTGATACCTAATATGGGCGCCAGGACCAATACCCTGAGCAATGATACGCACTAAAGATAAAAAAGTGGCAAGTAAGCCATGGTATTTAAGGACCTAATCGGGGCCTTTGTGATGTAATTATGTAATGTAATGTAATTTAAAGACGCGTGTAGTGGTGTGATACGTGCGGTCCGGGGTAATGGCCTCAAAAACCAACATCATGGATAATTTCTTTGCTTCAGAATGCTACTTCACAATACACAACGCAGGAATACAATAAAAGTACGTTTGATACGTGCTCTTGTGAACTTGACTCGAAGTATAATTACTGTAAGTTGTGATAATTATACCAGGATAAAATAACTCCATGGAGAAAAGATATTTGGAAGGTAAATATTACTGTAATCTGGTCAAGAAATTACCCGCCTTTTATGGAACCCCAAGGTTCATCACCGTGCTTACAAGAGCCCGCCACTATCGACCCCTGTTCTGAGCTAGATGAATACAATCCACACACTTTAAACCCTATTTTTCTAATATGTATTTTAATATTATCCTTCCATTTACACATAGATCTTCTGTGTGCTCTGTTCACTTCCGACTTTCTAACTAAAATTTTGTACACATTTTTCATCCACTCCCATACACTACATGACCCGCTTATCTTATCTGCCTTGATTTTATTACTTAATATCTGGTGAAGAGTGCAAACTACAAAGATTCTAAGTAGGATTTTAGGTTCTCACGGCGGTAAGTATGATGTCTGGTAGATGAGTAACATTTCATCTCCCTGATGATGGAGGCAGCAAGGACCTCTGAAATATCGGTAAACTTCTACCAGCCTGCACGGAACAACAACCCATACGACAGCCATCTTCAAGAAAATTGTAGTTTTCCCTTGTAACTTGCCCGAAACGTCTTGTCGTCAGTTATATTTCGCTGTACTTCTTTCTGATGGGGACAGAGCCTGTATCGGACATAAAGCAGTTAGTCAACATATCAGGCTTATGTAATGGCTTTTACCTGACTAGCAGATATTTAGCGTGGCGTTATGCAGGGTGTCCCAAATGATGAAAACACACATTCAATTAATGGAATAAAGACATTTTAATAAAGGAAACCATTATTTAAGTCAGCATTGGCACTTAGTAAATTAACGAATCTAGTGTAGGTGTTGAAAATGACCACCGGTAGCTTTGTGGCGCATTTGACAGCGATGAACAACTGACTGACAAGCTGCCACCAAAGTTGCTGCTGTGTATACATATTTTTGGGATAGTCTGTACATTTTGGCAATATAAGGACGTTGATGATACAACACTCACGAAGTGACGTAACATGGAGTTTACATGGGCAGCAAATTAGTTACCTTCTCTGTTCTCAGATTCCTTCCAAGACCGAATGAGACATTCAGACACTGAAAACTGAGTATTAAAACCAAGGATTAATTATTATGTAGTGCACTGTTTCAAGATTTGTGTCCTAATTTTGTCGTAATTTTACAGAAAGAAATGTATAAAATTTATATATCTAATGTTTTTTTTACAGAACAGGAGTTTTCTTCAACGAAACTTTGTTAAAGTGACGTAATGTTTTTGTACCATTAACATATTGGTGGTGGACACGGGATTCTGTTGAAGTTTAACATGTGATGCGATGTAAGTAAAAACGGTCTCTTTTGCCTTAAGACGATGCCTGCCGTGGTGCGGAGCGAGAGGATGAGATGGAGGAAGTGTTCTCCACGGGAGAGGGAAGTGGCGAGACCACTGATGCTGCAGCTCCAGCGAAGGGATCAGTCTCAGCCAGCCGTCGACAGAGGCAGCAAAGGACACTGCAGAGAACGGGTGTCGGGCGCGAGGAACCAGCCAATCGGAGATCGGCGTCCACGTTTCGCCCTGAAAGATCTTGCAGAGATCGATGCGCGAGACTTCGTCAAATGAATTCGAAGGAACTTTCGTTTTATTTTGAATGCTGAATTGGTAGCAGACCGATATCAGGAAGTGATAATTTCAACATCACCAATCAATCAATCGCTTTGATTTGATCATGTTACATCCGACATTTTCGTGACATAATCTTCATCTGGAATACAGTGCATTTGAATCACTGCAAAAATTCGGGTTTTTAATTTTACGATATTGAAGATTTCGTTTCTTGGTCTGGCGAAAATCGACTTGTTTTTGTGTTTTTTTTATATATGGAAGGAACTGAGTTATACCTGTTTATGCACGATAAGAGGACGTTTTATGCTGAGTACTAACCAACGTCAGTGCAATTGATTAGAGACAAATTAAGTTTTGTTGTTGCAAGTATTTACACGGACCTGATAGTCAGTTTTATTCTTGAGTGAGAGAACTGTGGATGTTCCGATTTATCCATCGGATGACTTTGTTGCGTGACGTAATTCCTCGTACACGTGCTTGAACGCTGTTGACTACTGTGGTTCGGCATGCGTCTGCCTTCTTTGATCACTGCGCCAGTCGCAATTAGGAAGAAGGTCTGGGCTACCCTGGATCTGCCCAGCGCCGACACTACGATGGTGTGGTTCTTGCTGTTCTTGGCCTTCGCCCCCACGCGAGCCATACAGTACCCTGGACAGGGCTTAGACGTCGACAATGCTCTGCAGCCAGCACCCGCAGGGGGGTAAGTCAGTTCGATCACTTTACTCACTTCCCTAATAACCACGTCCTGAAGAAGGTATGAGAAGAAACGAACAGGAGGAAACAAAAAATTTAGATGAAAAATTACGAGATTAGTAGTAACTTGTAGTAGCTTCGATTCCATGTATGAATCTGAGGTTTATGACCCTCCTTTTTTACGTATTTATTTGTAAGAATGAGGGTAACACAGCATAAACGCGGTTGGATAAAGTGGACTTGAAGAAATGGGCAGTTTTAAACAAAACAAAAAATTTACTTTACAGAATTGTTTTGCAGATTTCAGTCCCTGGTCGTTTTGCGTAAGTGAATAAGTAACTTATTTTTGTCTGTGGTGTGATAAATGGCGACTTTCAAGACAGTTTAGCTGATATGACTGAATTGTGTGTCTTGTCCTGAAACTATTGTTCGTTTTGACTTCGAGCGATGAAATTGATATGCTTCTTACTTTCTTTCTTTTGGACGTATACATATTCTGTTTTAAAAGGTCTTTCAAAAATTTAAAAAAAAACTTCAAAATTCACTATGTTTCAACGGATTGATCTTATTTTGTCTTCAGTTAAATAGGGGGAAAACATCTGTTTGATCCGTTAGACCGAGGTATTCCCAATCTGCGGACAGATTTGTGAACTTGTAAGACTTAAAAATATATACGGATGAATATAATCGCCAAAGACATTCAGAAAAGAACGTAATGTTTTCAACACACGCTCTTAACATAACAGATTCCTTTTCAGTATGATTTAAATCTTCGATGACCTAGTTTCGTTCTAAGAATACCCCTAGAAACCGTATTATATAGTTCAAATAACCGAGTACATAAGGTTTAGGACCACACCTACGTATTCTGAAGCGTTTATTTTCTAATACGAAGACAATGGATGCAGCAAGCTACTGGGTCCTTGCTGGATGCTGTATTTTTCTCCGTCTCTTGCCTTATAGTTACGTTCTATTCGTGTGGAATGCATGAAGATCACTGTTGAAATTCATTTGAGTTGTAATGCCTTGAGACTTGCAGGAAGATACACGCATTTGGACGTACGTCTATCGAGTCTCATATATTGTGAAGTTCAAGATAATTTGTCGCACATGGTATTGGATCTTGACCTTCTGAGTGTGCAGTAGGACTATAGCCTTGTGGATTAATTTCCTACGCAGAGCCTAAATAGTTTCACAGCAATAGGTCTATATTATTTAGTGTTGTTGAACCACACGTTACACTTGAACTTTTGTACGTAATGGAGGATTATGCTAATTTTTGCGTTTTGTTACTTATTGGAGACGGCAGTTCTTTGTGGCATGGTTTTAAAGATATAACAAGGTTAACAAATGCTTGTGGAACTGATTGACTGTCTACTGGGTTGGCATGGTTTGGTAGAAATTTACCGACGTTTCAGCGGTGCTTACTGCCTGTATTATCAGTGTTATTGCCTCGATTATGGAGGCTGTAAGCACTTCTGAAATGCCGATAAACTTCTACTAGTCTACACAGCGCAACAAATCAGAAGAAAGAATTCTTCATACTCGCAGCCGTGAGAACCTGAAATCTTACTGTAGATAAACAAAACCGAAGTCGTTAGGGGTCTGAACCCGCGACCCTCCAATGAGTTTTTTGTGCCTGGTGTACGTTTTTGTTATAGTACTAAATCGTCCTGTATGGTGAAGGAACCTCCTAAGTTAGCTATTGTTTTTCAGCGAACAGTTAATAAGAATAACACACCTACACATCTCTTAAAGAAGTTAATGAGTAATGGATTTGTGTGAGCTTGTAGCAATTTTAGCCCTATGAAGACGAAGACCATCCAAGTAACATTTAAAACCCAGTCCGTACCTAAAAGAGAACCCTACCTTTTTTCATTACGAAAATCGACAATTTAATAATGCTGTTTACAGAAACAATTCCTGTTTTCATTGAGAATTATAGGAAGTCCATAAATATAATATTAAGTGTTACTAATTGTTAAAGCAGGTGGTATATATAGTTACCAATATACTTAGAAGGGTTAATAAATTACCGTGAATGTTGTCTCAGGTCTTAAAAAGTTGATAATCCTTGCCCTAGTCCTGAATCTTTGATGCAGTGCACTGATATTTCCTATGAGATATCCATGAAGACTTATTGGCAATATATATTCGGTGTTTTATTTTGCACTGTTAGATTATAGTGAATTATGAACAGTATAGCTGTCACAAAGGACGCCTGAAGCAGGATGTTTGCTGTTGAAGATCGAACCCCGGATCATGTGGACGGGATATACAGATGATAAGTACACACAGCATTTGATCGGTTGTCAGCTGATATTGCCAAATGAAGCAAACATGTTGACAAGATCCAAGTGCATGGTTTAACTTCTGCGACTTATCAGTCCCCTGATCTTGTGGCTGAGTTGTTTTATTCATATGACGAGAAACAAGGAACCTCATTGCATATTATAGGATTGTTTTATAATTTCCATACTTATAAGCTGTTACATTTGTGTGTTTGTTTTGAAACATTACCAAATTTTATCTGGAAGAATAGAAAAATACATAAAGAGGAGCTCCATCATTTATATTCGTCATAGAATATAATTATGGTGATTAATAATTTAATTTCCATTGATAACTAAATGCTCCATTTGATTTACGTAACAATTAATAACTGTAGTAGTTTGTATTTATGGGTATTGTATAATTCTGACTTTAAACAGCGATTAATTCTTTAACGGCATCAACAAATTGAACTTTGTGATGGTGAAGTGTGGTGTTTCATTAGCTGTAGGTGCTGAATTATTAAACATTATTTAGGGGAGCTACGCGATATAAATTTATAAAAAAATTTCCCAATAAATTGCTTACTTAAATTCCTTGCATTATAGTTTCAATATTTATCAACAAGCAATTCAAAATTTCTCCGTAAGCTGTTACTACTTGTCACCCTAACGTCTTCACACTTATTACAGCGTTATCAGAAGGACGAGCGGGCATTGCTTGGGAACCTTTTAAATATAAGACGCTTTTTCTCGGCCCCTCCTGAAATTAAGTGTCTCTCACTTCTCGCCCACAATATTATCTTCGTTTTTACGCTTTTGATATCCTTCATAATTCTTTCTCTCTTGGAAAGAGGTTAAATGAAGGATGAGATAGGTGAGATGTGTAGTGCACGTGGAAAAAATGAACTCTAAGTTCTGGTTGGAAGATTTCAAGGAAAGAGACCATTTGAGAGACTTGGCGTAAATGAAAGAATGCTTTTAGAGATCTTGAAATTTCAGGTGTGAGAGTCTGAACTTGCCCAGAGTAAAGTACAGATAATAATGCACCTTCGAGTTCTATAAAAGTAAAATGTTTTATGCACAGTTGAATTACTTTTGTCTTCTGTAGGAGACTCCGTGTTGTGGATTTATCTTCAGCGTGTCCTTTATTTTTACAGTAGATATATTGATTCGTTAGCAACTGGACATTTCATTGCGTCTAATTTTAGCCTATTTTAATTTATTAAGAAAATAAACTTGGCTAATGAAGTGGTCATGCTGTCTACGTGTGTTTCCCCTTTCGGTTTTTGAACGAATTCTTCAATTTTTACGAAGATTGTTGTGGAGTTGTGCTGTTGGAAATTACGGAGGGTATGTGCCATCGAGTGATCATGAACGTAGTCATTCGTGTTTTGAAAGTTGCAGGACAGAACGGTGATCATATTGATTACGAAATCCATAAGTGATAAACCTCCATGAATCGTTATTTGTGTTCAGAGAAATATATATACCATTATGTGAGTATTAACGTTTTTATTTATACTCGATCTGGTATTATTTCATGAGTCGCTTGGTACATAGCAGGAAATTGAGATATTTTTAACATTTAAGAATTTATTATATGAAGTATTTGTTGATTTTATGCATAACTGACTGAACTAACTATGTTTTTAGAATTTGATAGATGCTCAGCTAATCAACTTCAACTCAATATGTGCTCTTATATTAATCTGAAAGACCACGTTTTAGGCCTGAATGAAATAAAATATAAATTATAGTTTTGTGTAGTTTAATCTTTACATTTTTAGTGGACATGAAAACCAGTGGTGAAATTCATATGATCGTTAGATCGCGCCGACACTTTATTAGGTATTACTATTATTAGTAGCGTAGAACGACCCGTCAAATTTGACGGGAATAAACCTCTTTTTGTGTTGAACTATAATACAGTTGACTACTGCATTATCTTTGGGTTAGGAGACATTGTTTGTTCCATGGTTTGGTATTTTTCACCTTTAGGTTAAAGTAAAGAAAGAGCGCATGGGTTTTGAGATTACGTCGTACGTCTTCTTTTCGCTAATTGTTTCCTCTCTTGTCAAAGATACTCATCATGAAAGTACGAGGACTATAATTTTGTTTCTGGAGGGTATCAATTTTCATCGGAAAGGGTGTGGCATAGATGATCTCTCGTTGTTCTAAGTGGGTAAAAGAAGAAGAAGAAGAAGAAGAAAGAGGCTGTATTAACCCTCGTCTTTTTGAACGTGAAACTGCTTCGTTGAATATGCATATAAGAGACTGTGTCATTTCTTTGATCTTTGTTACACGATGTGTTTTGCTGATGAGAGTAAAACTTGCAACGCTAATGGTGTGCTTTGTCTGGTTTTGTTAAAGAATTCAGTCCGTACCTCAAAGAAAACGAGAATTTGTCATTGCGAAGATTAACTGGTAAATGTAATTTAAGGAGAAAATTCATGTTTTCATATGAAACTCGTAAAACAAATTATAGTAATTGATTGTTAAAACAGGTGGCGTTATACAGAATGTCGCAAATGACGTATACACACATTCAGTGAATGAAATAATGACATGTCAATAAATGAAAACATTACATACGTCAGCGGCATTTGGTGAATTAACTAATCTTGTATATGTGTCCAATACAACATGCTGAGCATTGATCAACGACGACCGTGGTATCGCAGGGAGACATCTTCGTGTTTTCTCTGCAATACGTCACGTCCTATGACCCTTTGGTGATTAATGTGCTTGCCCTATTTAACGCTTATGTATAAATTCCTTGTAAAGATTATTCCTATTACATTTAAATTTTGTTTTGAGGTTTTGTACCCTTTCCTGTTTTTATTGCGCGCAATTTTCCCTAAATTCTGTATATGTCATGGTAATCTTATGTTGAACATTATCCATTGTCTGACGGATATCTCCTCCGGGTGGAATGTTACTATCTCGGCTGCCTCTGGTGATTTCTCGACAAGATTTTTATTTTAAGATTATTAGGAATAATTGGTATTACTAGGCTAATATGTTTACCTTTCGACTTCAGTGTAATGAAACCTAGCCTACGTCTTTAAAAGTCCCTATTAGCCCATATAGCCCAAATTTTTATTACCATTATCTTTTACTCAGTGTATATCCTACAAAATTCTGTTGAAATTAAAAGAGTGTCGCGTAAAATGACAAAAAAATGTAAACGTTTATAAATTATGGGTAATTTTCATTCATGTATATATTTCACAGTCCCTAGCAGTCACGATCTTGTACGACGTGATCAGGTCTTTAGATTCGATTTATTATGCTATCACTTTATATACAGTCTACGTACACACAAAAACGCTGTGGTTTGAAAGTATACAAGCACATGTCTTAAGTATTTGAATAAGTATGCAAGGGCCCGTTGTTTGCATGCGTTGAACGAGATTTATTCATTCGTACGTAAATGGAAATGTTTACGGATTCTTGAAAATCCGCCCTTTCATGAAAATGCATTACGTGTTCATGAAAATAGCTTTGCAAGTCTTAAAAAAATTCGGATGGCATGCAAGGATGGTTGGCTTGAAACTCACGATATGAAAACCGTGACACAAGAAATGTAATTGCAGCTCTTAAATTGTTGTCAGTAACAAAGTCGATTATTTATGCTAAAAAGAAGTCCCCATAAGGTGCTTATCAATAACAGTATATTCATCTCATTGATGTCTGTAACGTTTGTTTAAATTATTGTTGTGTATTACGTATAGCCAGTCCTGATTTCACAATAGAATTGAAATTCATATTTTCGTATTGTTTTACAAGATGTTACAATACAATTTTTAGCAACTGAAAAACTGTAGAAGGCTTTACTCATTTTATCAGTGTGTTTCCCGCGATTTGTAATTACACACGTACTTCATACACGACCATCACAGCCTCTTAGATACGCGATACGCCTGATAACTTGGTTCTGTCACATTCTCATTCCGAGAGCTTCTAATATCGAGATATCGATAATTTGAACTTAACCAGATTTAGGAAGTTACGGTTTCACGGACGACGAACAAACCGACAGACACGCAGACATGGTTTTCCCACAAGGACGTCTTAGAATGTAGCATTGACGTGTATAGCGACGAAAGGAGGTTTATCGCGTTCCCTCTGTTGTTTCTCCCCTCATTTCCAATTCGTTGTTGTTAAATTCGATACTGTCTTATAGATACTGTGAAATATGCGGGGAAAGCAAGCAAGGACGTCCAGTACAGAATTTGATTGAAATCAACCAGACGGTTCTCCACTTACCAGACGACCACTTAAAAATAATTTTTGTTTTCGAATTCCGTGTTAGTGAAAAAGTGTAAGTCTGGTGAGTATAAACAGTATGATTAATTTTTCTGTACACATTTTTCGCGAAAACGTTTTCTTGCCATAAATATTTATCGATTTATGCACGAATTACAATAGAGATGCGGGCAAAAAGGTCCATTGTACTTTATGTAAAAGTGTCTTCATTTTCATCCGATTTTTACCAAAATAGTAATTTGTCTACAGATTTTAGTAAAATTCCACAATCGGTTGGTGAAGCTGTAGCGATTTGGACTTGCATTTGTTTGGTATCCAGTTCAATTCTCGGCCACGTTACCGGCTGCCTGGCGGAAAATGCTCGGTGTTTTTACTTAGACGTTCCAGGTGAATTTAATGTAGAATAACAGTAAATAAACCGAACAGTTATAAAATACGGGAGAAGAGACTGAAACATTCTTTTTTATTTCAGCTAGGAGCTTAGAAATATCGAATACTTTTCTGTCTCTAGGAGCGTTCCTTTTTAATGTTTTATGTACTATTTTGGAATGTGACGTGAGTTACTGTGATGATATGAACTTTCATTCACATATAACACAAGAAAGTTGTTAGTGAGCATTGGCATGAAGCCAGGCAGTCCATAACACAGTCTTAGATAAGAATTTTTCTCTGAAATACGGAAATGTTATCGTCCCTGGCTTTAGTGAGACAATTTTAGTTTCGCGGTTCACATTAGGCCATTTTTTATTTTGTAGGATTTGAGGTTTTTACTGCGGTGACACTCCGTACACGAACGCGGGAAACATCAAATCTCAAGCATGTAAAAGTACACTTTTCTATCTTCATTATTGACTGAGAAAAAAAATGTGGGGCATTATTTAATGAGCGACCCTCGTATATTAAAATTTCACGTACCCCCTAAGATATCTTCGCGTACCCCCGGGGATACGCGTACCCCAGGTTGAATATGACTGGTCTAGACGATGATGGAGGCAGCAAGGACCTCTGCAACGTCGTTAAATTTCTACCAAACTACACGGCGCAAATACCCAGAAGACAGCCAACTTCATTTGTTATGTTGCTCGGAAGTTTTCACATGCAAGTGAGTTTCTCGACCTATTGCCTTAATCAAGATAGCCTTCTGCATCTGAAGAGGGGATAACACTTGAGCCATATCACTATAAGGCCTTCAAAATTAATTATTCTTTTAGATTATTATTGAGGGCAACCAAGAACATAGGTCAACACAGAAATCGAAGTACAGAGACACAGAACTACTATTTCGCACGTTATATGTGTGGAGTTATTATAATAATTCAAATGTATACTCTAGAACAGAGTCGCCATTGCATTTTATCTCGGTCCACTTGGGAATTGATATATATCCTAGGTCCGATTTAATTTTAATAAATGTATTTGCCACTCACTAGAAAGAATAATTAGTTTGTAGTGAAGCTGAGAAACAAATTAGTTAAATGCGACCCTTGCTTTGTTTTATTGATTAAAATCAATCACCAAAAATAAAACAGCAACAAATGTATCTTACCCTCGTATTCAGTTTTGTCGCAGAAGTGGCAATTCTTACTTTGTCACAAGGCCAATGCCTGGAGTTAAGCTCGTACAAATGATTCTCATTAAGCCCTGCAAGTTTTTGAAGTCTGTTCTAGTGACTGTTGAACCGAATATAGTGAGTGCACAGTTTAACTGCTAGTTCCTTCACTTACCTCACTAACACATTTTGTTCACAACTGTTCACGATTAATTTCGGACGAAACTTGACTGAATTATTCTTTTAATTAATTGTAATACTGTTTATTTAATAACAAGGTCAGACAATTTGCTGCTGAAGATAGGACGATCTCGTAAATGGGACTCTGGTATAGAGCAGTGTTAGCCAACCAGTGTTCCGAAGACCTTGTCAGCATTATAGACTTATAATATTTGATTTGCTACGGCTGAAAAAAGTAATATACAACTATCGACTGTTTAGTCTCGTTTTAATGACAACACGCTTTGTGATGAACATTTTTAATCCTTTTCCCTTCCTCCTTTTTACGGTGTTTACTGGTGTGACTGCCCGGGAGGTGACGAAGATTTGAGATCGATCAGAAATGAAGAGGCAGAACTGTGTTATAAAACCGAGGTCTAGAAGACTAATATCTACGACATCTTGCATTAGTACGTGTTCCCTTGTGCGAATGTTTAATGCTACATCCCAGAAGGCAGCCATCTTCGGACTCAACGCCGTGAAAACCTCAAATCCTATGGGTCACATCAGCCTATTCCTCTCAGCGCAAATGGGTTATGCATAATTTATGTAAAATTGAATTACCGTTTTGTGTATATGTTTATACTTCATCCAGGAATTACTTATTGATAATCTGGAAATGGTAAACATCATATTCTTAGCTGATTATATATTATGCAGCAGATATTTATTTCTGTCTGAACTGCTGGTTACGTGTACGTTTTTAAATATGTTCAGGGGAAGTGGTCGATACAAACAGCCATGATATCTAATGGATCCAATGGTTAAGAAAGATGTTAGCTAAGGAAATGTTTGGGCGTGGTAACTGAGACCATAATTGGCATAATTTCGTATCGGTTGAGATTCCTTTTCGTGTTATTGTTATTAGATAGATAATTATATTAACACTAACATCAATAACTGAAAGTAAAATATTAATTTTTATTGTTAAATACGTAGAGATGTTCCATTTTGTACAGCGGAGTCAATGTAAATACACGGATTAAATAAGTTACTTGGAATTGGATAACTAACGAACGAGACGTTTAATAGTAGTGACGTTTAAATGGATATACGTGCGTGACAAGATATAAATTGTTTAGGTAAATGTAACTGTGGGCTAGTCCCCCCCCCCCAAATCCTCCAGGAGTGTATAACTACTGCTATATGCAACACTCATCTGTCGTCTTTGAGAAAATGTAAATATACAAGGTGAACATGATGAATGATATACTCAGGGCTTGGTGACAAACAATGTGGTTATCTTACCTACCTGTGTTAATCTATGGTAAACTATATTTATGTTTAACAAAACTTTCTAGGAATAACTTTTGACACCTATCTTTCTTTGAATTATTACATCTGAATTGAGACCAGCCTTGGTTTATTTGGCTTATTATACTAATTATCGTCGTCATACGGAAGATACACATTTCTAGTAGACTTTTGTTATTTTAGTTTATTCTCAGAATGAATTTGCGTATTTTTTTCAATAATTTCTAAAAATAAAATTTCATTGATTGACTGTTGTTATTTCCAACTCATAAATTTTAACAGTCGTGTTGATAATTTTTATGGTAAAACAAAGCTGTTCCTATGCTTAAGCACCACGCTATGATGATATATGGGGGTATGGAGGAATTCCCACTTATTCTCAATCGGATCTCTAGATGGAGATACGGTTAAATTCGTCTGAAGTTTATTGTAAAAATTCGTCTCTTGTTTCACGTTATACTATTTGCATTCAAATCTCATTAATGAAGATATGCTCCTATATCTGTATATGCAAATGTGAAGTATTGTATTGTATCGTCTTTTACCATAATACATGTTGAATATTCAGACTCACTGTGCCGTGTACAGTTGAGAGAACAGCTGAGTTTATTAATTTTTAAATCGTAATTTTAAAGAAAATGTAAGTATTCGTATGCAGTGAGGTGTTTCGACTAAGTATATTGTTGGTATTTACAGTTCTTCGCAAGAATAATATCTACAAACATTTTGATAATTCATGCAAATAACGGAACAGTAAATCATACTAGAGCCAAAACTCATCGAAGTAATATTTAAAAGAAAAGTATTTTTTGCATAAAGAAAAGCATAACACGTCTTCGGTACAAAGATTAATTGGTTAATGTTTAAAATAATTTATGTTTATTCTGAGACTTGTGTGAAACAGATACAATCCGTGGGTTAAATACGGAGTTGTTGAACGTTAAATTGGGTAGCACTAGAACAGAAAGTTATCACTGACAAAGCTTTCAAGGGTTAGAAAAACTCTGGGATGCAGCGTTTTGATCACAACGGGTCTGAGATGTCTGTGATATGTCTCTCTGTTTAATTTCATTTCATTTGCGTATTTTCTCTAATTCCTCGTTACATCACGAGTTTCATAATTATCACCACTACTACTGTCATGTTTATCGTTAAAACTTCTACAAGTAATAAAATATTACATATTTACAATAGGACAAGTGTATCACAGGTATAAAAAGATAATAATAGCGAAACTTATCCCTTCGTCAGAATCGCAGACAAGCCTTCAGATGAACAAACACCTGGTAGCATAGTTTGTATTCGACATGCAAATTGGATCAAGAGAGCTACGAAGAGGCATTCACCTTGCCTCAGTGAGGAATTTCTGGAGGTGTCCCCACGACTTAAATTCAAGGCCTCCAGGTCGCCTGACACTTGCTGATGGGCGTGTCGTGGCCTCTAAATTATGGGGATTATTTATTCGTCTCCTTCTTCTAACGCTGTGGTAATTTCAGGCTGTGTGCAGTGTTTCAGCCACGGAAATGCATGCAAATAGTTATAACGGCAAGGATTACTCGGTACGACAAGCCATCACTTATTACAGGAGTAACATTGAGAGACTGACATTCTATGTTGTTCGATTTGTTCGCAAAACATAAAGTACACTCATGCCTAGCCTGCATATATGTTGGAATGAAATCTCATTTTTATTCGACACGTCCGCTGATATACCTTTTCCAAGCACTTATGACTGAGAATTACTTTTATCTAATACTCACATTTGAGGATATCGTGTTTGCATTTAGAAGGCGGTTGGTAAATGTAAGAAAATATATGATTTGGGTTAAAACGATAACGATTAGTAACGGGTGTAATCACGTAAAAATATGTTCGCCGTTAGCTTACTTTGTAAAAAAATGTATATACTCATTTTTGAGAAGTGCTTCGAAGTTTATATGATCTTCATATTTGTATATTCCGAAATGAATGGTCAATTAAAAGTGTTACCTATTCGGAATTCCAAATGACCCTTCTAAGTAAATAGACTTTTTATGCCAGCGTGAGGTTTCATACAACTGTGTTCCGTTCTTGGATGCCAAAACCTGGTAATTTATATTTTCTAAGGCAGGGCGATACGTTAAGCTCGGCTCCTAATTTAATTTAATATTGTTTACTTATATACCTTACTTTTATTTTAGTTTTTCGCTTTCTCCATTTATTTTGAAAAAATACTAACGCTGTGGGTAGTTGCCCTTAATTCCTAGAGTGGTGACAATTTTACCTCTGACAAAGTGTGAACACAATAGTTTATACGTACATACACAAAGAAATAAAATTTATTCTGGCTTCTACAGAAAATGGGATAAATAGAAATAATCTCTTTTTAAAGTCATTTTATTATTCCCATTTCGTGACAAAATTATTTTGGATGTCATGTAATGTTTCTTTCTGACTACGTACACGCTTATAATAGACTAAATTTAATCAAAATCGCATTAGACAATTTTTCTAAAACTGTAAATTTATGTTTCAACGCCTAGTTTTAAAGGCACGCGATTGACATTACCTAAAAATTTTCCGTTGAACCGGACATTTTTTGAGAGTCAACAGACAACGAAAAATTGATAAATGAATAAAAGAATCCTGAAAAACTTTACCGTAAATGAGGGAGATTGATTTCCTTCAACATTACGACACTTCCTCTTTACTACGTAAATGGAAAATTAGAAACATCTCCCGATTTTAGTAGGGGTCCAGTTTTCAGATACTAGCCTGATAGTGTTATGGAGATAGTCATTATTTCATGCGAATAAATTATATAGGCCAACTATTGCTTGTTCTGAACAACCATTTGAACATAATGTGTTTTAAAATGTAACTAGAACGTCCATTGTACTATTAATGTAATATTTCCTGTCTAGGATGATCATATATATCACGCCTATTATAGTTAACGGTTCTGTGCCATTGTATTAAGTGTGGCCTTGTATTCAAGAACTTAGACTGAAGTATCCTGTATTGGGTTATTCAGAACAAAGTTCTGTGTTATGAATGCGGTCACAGGAAAATGCTTGCTTTAATACTAGAAGATTTTACACGGATATAGAGTTCTTGAAACTGCAAAGTCGTAAATGAAAATTATTATAGTAGCGAATGAAATTGGCGAAACACAGAACATGCAGTTAACATAACAATTTAAAATTATTGAACCAGTTGGAGAAATTTGAGTTAAACTACTTAATTATACATTAAACCGCCCTTTTTGCAGAAACTTAAAGCGACGTTCTAGGAAATACTGTGAAACGCTCTTGAATCGCTTGCTGTATTTTATGACATTAAAGTGTGTTGTGAATTCAGAGCACCGCATGATGTTTATAACATACAGTATTTGAGGTTTTAACGGCGACCTGATGGTGGAAACAGCAAGGACGTGTGAAACGTCGGTAAACTTCTACCAGACTACATATCGCAACAAACCGGAATACAGCCATTTTCAGTTTAGAACAGTTTAAAATGTTCGTCCGAGGGTGAATTGCTATGTTTAACTGAAATTATAATATGTCCTAATTGTATAAACGTATTAATCTTTAGAAACTGATGATATCCCCAGAGAAACATACCAACAGCTGACAGTAATGCATAAATAAGCTGTGTTCTGTGACACGGAGCAGAGGTCTTAAGCTTTTGGGTTGTGGAACTGCTTTGATCCAGCGAGGCGAATCATATGTGTCCCTGTACGTACGTTGATGAACAGTATCAGGAACGCGAACGTACGTAACGAATAGAAAGTTTATTAATCAAGGGATGCATAACTTGAGGCAATGTAAATATTTATATAAGATAGACAAATTTTAAAAAAATAGTTTTATTGTATAATCTGCTGTACACGGATATTAATTTAAACTAGAAACTATTGAGTTACAATGTTAAATTGCTGTTCTGGACTTTATCCATTGTCTAGGTCAGAGATGGGCCAAATGCGATTGTGTCCAATCCGACACGCTAACGTTCCTGGGACAACACATATTTAGACCACAAAACCTTATGTAGATACGCAAACATGATTTAGCTAGCTTTGATTGTTTTCGATACCGCGTGGGAAGTTAGAATTACAGTCAAAATATAATTCAGAATTAGTTTGGTTTAAAAAAAACTACAAGACGGCCTGCAGTGTTACTGCCGGGAAATTAGAAAAATTCTTACACTTCATACAAGTCTTTATTGTCCAAAATGGGGGCGGACCTCGGGGAAAACTTTGAAATTGGGGTAAAATCTACAGCTGATATTTTTCAATGTCATTATCCTGTAACGTCATGTTTTGAGCGATATCTTCTGCATGTCTGCCCTTTTACGCTATTTTAGATGTATTTTAGTTACCGTGTTGGTTTTTAAGTAGCCTGCGTGATTTTATCACATATGAGTCAATTAAGTAATACGTGGAAGAGAGTGAAATGAAATACGGTAGAAGGGTGGAAATGAGATTGGGTTACGAAAGGGAGGAAAGGGAACGCGAGGATGACGGATTAAGAGAGAAACAAATTATTCCCCATTGAATTGCAACCTACTTTTAACACCAGTATAAAATAAAAAACTTCTCGCACTAAGGCCTTGGGAAGGAATGCGGTCTGTACGCATTCGTAATCTAAATAATTGCTTCCGTCAACTTAGCCACACGGAGGATTGTTCTGTATATTTTATCTTCGAGGCTCTTGAAGGTCACGAAGTGAAACTAATAAACTAAACAGCATAGCAATCGGAAAACAGGAACTTCGCTTAGGCACAGTGAAACCCGCAACTATAGGGATTAGAAATACGAGCGTCCTTGCAACCAAATAACTACTTTAAGCACGACATTTCCAGGTTATATTAATCCTTTGAAGCCTAGAATGCTTAACTGATCCAGGCAGCGCGCTTTCTGCATTCGCCGAAACTCATTAGGCCTACTTATGTTTTTCAGTAAAAAGAATGTGTGATGAAATGATAACCCCTTGAAGCCGAGTGAATGTAAGGTAGAGAAGATATATTGTGAATAGCGGTTGACACTACATTTATCGAGGAAGAAGGCATGCATTTTCGGCATCGAAGTTCCCAGGCAGAAGCCAAGAGAGAGAGAGAGAGAGAGAGAAAGTTTTCCTAAGAGAGTAGAAACAAAGATAAAATTGTGAGGGAGAAGTGAACGACACTTAATTGCTCTCTCTCTCTCTCCCCGTGTGTGTGTGTGTGGGGGGGGGAGATTATCTTACAGTTAGAAGGTTCCCAGGTAATTCCTGCTCGTCCGTCGAGTGAGGTTAGAGTAGAGTAGAGAATGAAGGCGTTAGGGTGATATTAATCGCAGAGAAAGCGAAATCTTGATTTGAAGCCCAGGCTAATATAAATAACATTTAAAGTTTCAACTCGGACCGCAAAGAAAACACAGCATTTGTCTATTACAAAGATTAGTTGGTTAATGCTATTTACGAAATAATCGCTCTTTATTCTGAGAGTCATACGAAACCCCACTCCCCCCCAAAATAAAAGAATGTGGGTAATATTCAGATTTACTGATTATTAAAGCAGGTGGTATATATAGTTACCATTCGGCAATAAATATTAAATCATGATTCTCTGATAAAGTAAGACGCAACAGATAGTGAAACGAAGCCCAGTTTGTCGTGAATCGCTGACAGTTTGTAAGACAATAAGGTTAACAACTTATTTCACGATGCTTGTTTTGTTGTAAGGATTTCACTCTTCCTGTGGAACCGTGTCTGATACGTTGGTGGTCAAGTACAGACTTCTGAGGACCGTGAAAACCAAGCCGTGTAACTCACATTGAGGTATACTGTCTTGACAAACAGTAAAGAATGGAGTTGCCTTGATGCTTATTTGTTGCATGTACACGGTATTTCTTTTGTTTAATTTATTTGTCCTTGTCTCTATTATTATATACTCATGCAGCACAAACGATAGCCAAAAAATTTTAAAGTAGGAACATCTGGTGTTAAGTAAGATCTGAGGTTTTCACAGCGATGAATCACCCTGATGACGGAGGCAGTATGACCTCAGAAACGTTGGTAAATATCGACCAGACTACACGGCGCAATAACCGAGAAGACAGAAATCTTCATACTCTGATGATGGAGGCAGTATGACCTCAGAAACGTTGGTAAATATCGACCAGACTACACGGCGCAATAACCGAGAAGACAGAAATCTTCATACTCTGATGATGGAGGCAGTATGACCTCAGAAACGTTGGTAAATATCGACCAGACTACACGGCGCAATAACCGAGAAGACAGAAATCTTCATCTGATGTTAACTAAGTTACTTGTTACTTATGCCACTGCTCCATACTATGAACCGATTTTGTAAAATCCGAATTGTATTTGAGCTTCATATGAAGTAGAAATTTTACTGGAACGACACAAACCATACGTTTTTGTGATACAACAGACAGAGCCAATTTTAATCAAAGTTCGTTGACTATTCTGCTTTCGAGGACGAAGTGTTTGCAGGAACTGAAAACAACCACTTCAAACCTGTAGATGCATCTGTCGTTGCTTGTTAGAACAACGGACAGACTACAGTGCTGACATTTCCCTGCAATTTACATGATACGTGCTACGAATTACAACTGAAGCTACATTAAGCAGAGAAGATTTATTATTGTGTCTGAACGAAATTTAACGTGAACCACAACTCCGTGTGCAGAGGAAACAAGCAGAATCATGGAATCTCTGACGTAAGACGTGATTCTGAATATCGTATAGTATTGACAGAAATTTAATGTTCTCAACAATTTTAAGGTTCATCGGTAATAATCGTTCAGAATACGTTACCTTAAATCATTATTTTAATGAAGACTTTTTAAACTTATTTAAACGTGTGGTAGTAGCAGATGTTGGATATTCGTATTAACAATCTGTTATGGTAAACAGGTCATAACGAAGACGAACCGAATATAAATTAAGGCTTTGACCGGGATGTTCTTTTGTTAAATCTTATGTGGTACCGCCTGATTCGACTTCTAATGGTTAAGTGAAGTGTTTTCTTCGCGGTACTGTCTGGATTCGTAAATATTATGAAGACGAGCTTCGGCTTCAAAGGGTTAACCAGCTGATTTTCGTAATTATGAGGTGTAGTGTTTTCTTCGCGGTACGGACTGAATTCATAAATAATATTCAGACGATCTTCGGCTTCAAAGGGTTAATACATGTGAACGATGAGAGACTTCATGATTTATACACCTCGTTTTAACAGAAGAAGGGATGAAGCTCGTATAAAAGTTGTATAAGAAGATATTGTGTAAAAATGTCATATATTCGAGGATTCTTATTGTAATAAGTGCAATTTCGTGTCATATGTCGTCATGGAGATAATTATTGTTATTGTTGCGTAGGGGAAGACTTATTTCTAGTTGTTGATTCGATATTTTTCACTATGGCTGCTAAATTTACATCCGTTGAGGGAATCGTCATTTCTACACTGTTAAAATATTTCTGTCGGTGCCATTGGAGACTTTCACAGGAGACGATACGGAGTTTTGCTGAATTTCTGTGGTCATTACTTCGGTACAAAAGATGTGCCAAAATTACGGCAAAGAGGGGAGAGCGAAATGAGGATAATAGTATTACTAAGTGATGAGCGCCGTATAGCCTAGAGAAGACAATGCTGTGTTAAAAATATGTTAAATAATTAGCAATTAGTAGTGCTGGTTAAACATATTTTACAGATCCATTCCTACCAGAACATATAAATATGTTATGAATTAAAATTAATTTTGATAAGATATTTAATTTGTTTTAACACCCAGTCTTTTAAAATAACAGAACTGGGTAATATTTCATGTCGAGAACCGCTGACTTTCACCTGAAATTGTTTCTGCTTTGATGTTTCAGCATTGTGAGGTCAGAGCGATATATCCCAATCAAAACATGAATGCATTGTATTCTGAGCTGATTTTGTTTCTCGGTTCATAAAGCCTTACTTTATTCATGGCGATTTCACACAGCTTATCCCTGATGTTGCAATGTGCGCGTTGTTATCTGTGAATCTCGATACCAAGGTATGCACAAACCACACAACTTAACACTTATGTAACGGCTGGTTTCTAAATGCTGTTATCTTGAATGACGATGTATAGTTCTGACACCTTCGGGAACGTGGTCTCGTCTCGTCTAAACTGCATTCAATGTGTTCAGTAGTTCTTTTTCTGAATGCCTCCTAGCCAATAGGTACGTGGGGTTTGTTTCCTGGGGGTTTTGTGACCAGGACGTGAAGCTGACAGCTCATCTCCATCTAGAGAAGAAGTTAAAATTCTCGGAGCAATGCCGGTACTCCCGTATGTGTTTTAATGTCAGGCTACAGGGAAATCAGTGCAGTACGTTTATAACATATAAACGGATGATCGCTCTAGAAACATGCACACTCGAGTTGGCTTATAGCGTTTAAGTTAACTTATGTAACTTTGTACTTTAGTTTGTACGATGAGGCAAGCAAGAACTGTTAATTATCAGACCTAATTATGAAATTATGTGATCTTTGTTTATGTATTAATTTCTCCCAATACACATTTCGATTACATTAAATTTGTTTAATATAACTTCAAAGATTCGCACTGCCGCCATGTTTCGAAATGTTAATCTGTAAATGGTTTATACATAATTGTAACTGTTTGTGTGTTATCGGCTTAAACTCAAAGCCATAAGGACCTATGGACTGAACGCAATATACATGTTGAATATTCCACAAATTAATATTTCAAATTAAATCATTAATTTTTTAATATTAACTCATATTATCTAACAACATGTGTCACTATTTTCAGGCCTATCTCAGAAGTTGTGACGGCTGTCATTGTGGTATGTTTAGACAGCAGGAAATTGAAAGGTTGGCAATATTTCCTAACACATTTTAATGACAGGATTTAATGTTGTATTTTTGTCTGCAAAATAATGTGGCAAATCGGGTTGCCTATGGGATAAAGATATAAATGTTACTATAAATTTTATGAAAGTCTCTGCGCCTATAAGGTACCACTTATTTGCACACAGACGGGCAGATATTCGTGATTCGGAGATATTTATTTAATTAAGAATGACTCTTTAAACACTGCGAAGTGTTCCCAGGTCTTTAGCACGTAATGCATTGTAACAAATTCAGGTTCTACCATCTTCTTTTTATCTGGCCCATTATCGAAACATAAATCTTAGAATATAAGAGTTTTCTTTGGAATTTGCTTGATTTCTTCGAAAAACAGCTTTGATAAAAGCCAAGTCCAGTTATTACGTATCTATTTATGATTCATTTTATGTCATTGGGTAGGAGTAAGATGTTGGGTTTTGTGGATCAGTTTTTGAACGTAGTTCTAAGAAATTCGACTTTATTCAATGTGATGACCGTTGTATTAAATCTAAATTGACCGCTACAGTACTTCAGTGAAAGTTCAAAAATGTTCTTCAGATTCCTGACAAGTACACCACGAACTTTAGACACCTTATTACACCCTTTGGTTAACACTGAACCCCGAATATCAAATTATATTTCTACACAAACCTATGCATTAGTGAATGGTTAGTTCTTAACGCATGTTTCCATAATTTGAACCACTTTTCTACCAAATGAGAGTCGATCTTATGAGCTCCAATAGTTTGATTAGAAATAGAGCTATTATAACAAATACAAGCAACATTCTATTATGGTTAAATTACAGAGCTGTGCCTCACAGCTGTCTCTCATCTCTGCACTAGCTGGTGGGATGATGTGGTTAACAGTGAACTGACACTCTGTTTTTTTATTAAGCAGAGCTACTTGAGAAAGTTCTAGTCATAAATTACAAGGTTCTGAGAAGAACACTGGAAACTAAAAGACTTACATTGGATATTGATCGATTATTTGTTTATTTAACAATGCTGTTTCAATTGCATGTGTCATAGCGTCGTATGGGAAAGAAATGCGATAATTTTGGGAGATAAAAAAGGATCTGTTTTTGTTGGTTGTGACCTATTTAAAGTTACCTCGATACTCCTGGGAAGTCACTCAGGAAGGCTTAGAAAAACTTGCAGTGACGTTTTCTCGAGAGACCAGACATTTCACTATGAAACGAATTTCTGATTATCAGGGACTGATGTGACAGTGTCTGAAACACTGGAAAGTCGTTTCGTGTTGACACTTATCACGGGAGAAGAGTTTATTGCTTCAAGTCGCTATGAAATTTTAACTGATATATTAAAAAATCTGAATAAAGATAATCGATAACCTACCGGGAATCGAACTAAGCACGTAAGTACGAAATAGAAGCCTAAATCTCAACAACCTGCTCGGTGTATTTGTAGAAGAATGGAGAAACTTACACAGAAAGAAACTTTGCTCTGCGTGCACTTTACTTGATTTTTAGGAGATCGAGATTTTTTTTTTTCGTATGCGTGGGTGAACAAGGAAGACACAATATTACGTTGTCTGTTTGTGTTAGCTAGTTAACTAAGGTAACTCAGTAATACAGCGTATTCCTTCGACCTTCGATGACTATTCAGTTGTTGAAGACGTGTTTCTGTTATTCTGGAACTTTTCAAATTCATCACTGTTATCGCTCAACCCCATAATTAGCCTGTACGTTATTCTCGACCACTTCATATCCACATATGAACCCTACAGCATATTTTATGGTATAGTATTGCGGTGTCACGAAATCTTGTATTTCAATTTCTTATTCTGCATCTTTCAAAAAGAAATAAGATTTTTTATTCTTCCTCGTTCATTTTCCTCATTTAATCACATTACTAATGAAATATGTAATGTGTACATATCTTGAGTCTTTTCTTTACATGATGTTACTTATTTTTAAGCTACTTTTTTCATTTGAGTTCAAATACGATCCTCAACGGATTCAAAACGGATGTTTTTTGTTACTTGAATATCTCTTCTTACATCAGAGAGGAATATTTCGTAGTTACTAATCATTATTATTGTTTGATTGCTATTAATTATCATTTTCCAGCCCGCACTTTGGTGCTGAATTTTTGTTCACGGTACGCTGAATTGTGGGATTGCTTACAAAAGGCTTTGTGAATATACGATTAAATCCTATTTTATCTACTCGAACGAGTTAAATCAGATTTAGGTTTTGTTTTAATTTGAACAGAAAATGTACCGATAAATTAAGTACGAAATACTGAAAGAGTATGGCTGTCTTCTTGGATATTGTACCTTGTAGTCTGGTGACCGACGTTTCAGATGACCTTACTGCATCATCGCCGCCCGCTGCGGAACCAAGTTGTGAATGTTGCAGTCGGAAACTTGGTCTTTGAGCCGGTTGGACTCTTACAGAGCTCTTTAGCTGACAGTCGGGCGTAGATGAGAGACTGTTATCTTTTCTGTTCATCACGACGTACAGCCAAGATGGACGGAATGGATTTCATAGTCTGGCAACTTCAAATATTTTCTGTACTCTTCTCTAGTGTGACGAAGATAAAAAGGGCCCAACACACTTTCAGTGTTTTACTCAGTTTTAACTGCAGAGGCTAGGACTCTGTGGATAGAGTGCGGCCAGAGTAAATATCAAAAACGTGTATAAAAATTGCCTTCTTAGTGTTAACTGCGCAGTCCAAATTCGTATACGTCTGGTGCATTTGATTTTTACACAAAAATGGCTAATTTTTTTTAAAAATTATACGAATGAATTTATTGTTGTTTTTATAGATGTCTTCCGTGCTACAGAATGTTTATAGGAAGTGTCGTTTAAATAAATTGTCACAATGACACAATAGAGGAAGTTGTAGATTGTAAAATTCTAATCCAGAAGACTACTCAGAATCTGCCTATGAATTAAAAACTGGGTAAATGACAGCATTTGCAGAGTTCTTTAATTCTTGATTTTGAAATAGAAATTCCGATTTATAAAGACGAGAGCCGAGGTTACGAATGCGTGGAGCTATACATCCACTCCTCCACATGCCTATCTGACGCGGTCCTAAATTAAGTACCAAAGACAAGAATATGATTTTCTTTTGGAATATTTCGCCGTATAGTCTGGTAGAAGGTTACCGATGTTTCGGAGTTAATTGCTGCCTCTATCATCAGGGCTATGAAGCACCTCTGAAACGTGGGTCATTTTCTATGAAATATCCAGAAGACATCTTTATACTCTCTGCTGCGAGGACCTGAAATCTCACCTATAATCCGTTTTAAATCGCCGTATGTATTTATTTGCTGTGGTCACTGATTCTTAGAAGAGGGGGCTTTAATTCGGCGGTGTCGGCTGTCGACTCGTGGAGACGACCATCAGGTTACCTGTCCGCTTGTTGTCTTGAAGAAATTTCTATGGTTCTCACCCTCACCGGAGCGTC
Source organism: Zootermopsis nevadensis (assembly GCF_000696155.1). The sequence goes on along the minus strand of NW_019059988.1, from coordinate 1,214,254 downwards.
ACACTTGGCTCTGAAATTGAAGACAATTACAGTCCACTCGGCTTGAGAAACAGCTTTCTGCATATACATTTATGCCTTATTTTATAAAGGTGTAGTTAACTTCATGACACGAACAGACACACGACGTGCCGGGCACGTTCAGTTAAAACTCGTAGGAATGACTCTTCTCAGGAATAGACTACAACAACGAAAAAAGTCTGTATTAAGAAACCCTATTTACTTCTAACATTAATCTTCATTAATATTTTAAGTGTTGTCAGACAGTGTCACGCAGTTTCAGGAAATTGATATCAGGCTCTAATACCTATTATATGACAGTAAAATATTTTTAATAACAGAGCAAACATTTTCATTTTTGTACTTATTTTATACAAGAATTAGTCGAAGTTGCTAGAGAGACGTAGTCCGTATCTTATATTTTAGGCCAGCGTTTGGGCTAGTCTCGTATTCTATCGCTCTTAGGCTGTTTCGTCTATATTTGACGTTATTGGTTTCAACAGAAGTATCAGGGAGACGTCCCATAGGATCCGAAAGGATCTTAGGCGCCTAAAACACGCACAAGTGTCGAAATTTGAAGCAACTCATGTTTTGTCATCAGCCTGCGTAGTGGTCGAAACTGAAGCTGGGCAGAACTCCGTTATCACAGATCTATCGGTCTGTTTTACTTTTCGTTCTTATAGGCACTGTCCATCATCTTCTGTTATCAGAACTTTTTATCAACACCATGGTTGGAATATGGCAATGGACGTGGAAAATATGTGGTTGGTGTTTGATTGTTGAATTTTTGTTTGTTGCGACGCGGAAGTGTTGTTTGGTATCTGCTGTTTTCACCGGAATTCAACTGTTTTGAATTTATTATGACTCTTAACATCGCTGACGCCAAAATTTTCAGTTGGTTCCTCTCCTGAGCCCGTTAAATTATTTGATCCACCTTACATTCTCACATCATAGGTTATAATCGTTATTATTCTCATCTCTATCTTATAAGTCTTCGCAGTATTGAAATTAACCACTTGATTCACGCACATGTTTCGTATATCCACAGCCGATCTACGTGCCCAAGCATGATTTAATTACCTAATTATTCGCAGGACCGAGTTGTTTGCATCTGGATCTAATTCAGAAGCTGTTCTAGACTGTCGATTTATTCTTCAGTTATAAGGCGTTCTTTATGCTTTAGCATCAGCAAGGAATGCCTCTTGGATACGTCTTGCCCGTCTGTCTGCCATATCCTTCAGCTGAAAACATCACGCTGCCATCTCTCAGTGGTCATGTGATATAGTTATGCTGCCATCTATCAGTGGTCATGTGATATAGTTATGCTGCCATCTCTCAGTGGCCGTGTGATATAGTTATGCTGCCATCTATCAGTGGCCTTGTGAAATGTTTGATATAATACCCATCGAATGTGGCGTATAGAATGTTTTAGGAACGTTTGTGTACTCTGCAGTGTACAATTTCCTAATCTTGTTTTTCTCAGTATCTGATCTTTCCCTTTAAGCTTGTGATTAGCTGTGTTTTTGTCGTTTACATGAGAACTCGCCACCGCGAAAACCTCAAATCCTACATCATTAATGTAAAAATAGCTCGGATGCCATCATAGGAACCCGAGCGTACATCGCCGAAGATACGGTTTCGTGCGGCTCCGACTGACAGCTCCATTTAGGATGCGCCGCGACCACGTTGCTTTATTCACACTCGACAGGAGACGGAGGCTGGCAGGGCCCGTTCCTCACCCTGACCTTTGGTCATCTACAAGTTGTAATTCCGTCTACAGTTCATAAACTACCTGGTTGTACAATAGCCAGGCGAAGATTATATTCTACTCGGTTGTGACACCGTGTGAACTCGTGGGTAGATACCTACGTTTAGGAGGAACATACTGTCTCTGTCTTCAGGCTTACTAGTTGATACCGCGTCACAACCCAAAAGAACATCTTCGTCATCTTTACCGCTGTGAGAACCGCAAATCTTGATATGTAAAAGAGTCAGTTGACAAAGTCTTTGTTAGCGAAGTAAAATAGTGTCGGATTGCAAAATTTGTTGGACTGCATTAATGGCGACTCAGTGCTGACAAAACTACTTTTAGCACAGTGAGAAATGTCCTTGTAATTTATCCATCCTTTCAATAAGCTTTAAGAACACTGGAAAGTTATGCCTCAGTTTAAAGTATTCATATTTCAGAACGAGTTATTTACTATTTTGCTACATCATTGACTTTGAATTTCATTTGTTGAAGATACAAATCGGAGTTGCAAGCTAATCTCCGTATGTATAAGTAACATTGCATAAAAGGATCATAAATTATTATTCCTTGTATTTTGTTATACACAGACCATATTGTAATATAATCTTATTTAAAAGTAAAGTTACAGAGTAGGATTTGAAGTTCTCACGGCGATATATTATTCTAAGATTGATCTTAACGATTTCTTCCAATACCCTTCTGAGCTTTACAAATGGCTTCTTTCCAAGGCATTTCCTCACCAAAATTCTGTATGCGTATGTTGTATTCCCATCCGAGATGCACATCAACCTATCCTAGGCTCACTGTACTAACAATATTAGATAGCCTTTTTAACAGTGAAGTCCCTCGTTATATTTTGAGCCGGTAAAAGGGCGTAAGTGAATACAAAACACATTTGACTTGGACTAAGCCCCTCTTGCAAAGAATCAAATATATATTATCGTAAATTGATAATTTTCTTAATCTTATAATGTATAATTATTTTCTTGGTCAATTTGTTTTAAGATCCCATGTTTAACAGCCAGTATGCAGTTATAGATTAAGTTTGTGTAATTTATTTGGTCTCTTAAGTGGATTTGGACCCATCAGGTCCATCTTCAAGCATCGAAAATAAAATATACAGAGTGAATGCCCATTTATCTTATGCAGTCCCGCACAACAACCGTTATACGCTCTTAGTTACAAACACAAGCCTTTATTTGATACTACAGCTGGTGTTCAAACTGAAAACTTTCCATTTTATATTTTTCTTCTCCCTTCCTGTCTCGATCTTACATACAATTTCATACCCGTGACTGTACTCCAGTACAATGTTTTTAGGAAGGCTTCATACACAGCATACATGGCGGCCTAGCCCGTGAAAGAAGACTAGCACAAGAGACCTTAACAGGTTATGCGGGACTGCCTAACACAAAAACTTCTAAGGCATTGAACATTAACTTCATATGAAATATAACGGCTTCATTCTTAAAGATATTTGTCTGGTGGGTACTAACAAGCAAGTAAAACCTTAAATTTGTGAATTCGACGCCAAAATCGTTGCATCTTTTATTTTATGTCCTGTCGTTTTGAAAGAATATGATTTAATTTAGAATTTTGGCATTCCATCACTGAGTTAAACCGTTTGTTAATATATTTTATGTACCATAAATCATGGTCAGAACTGTACATATTGCATACGCATACCAATTGTTTCTGACTCGGTACTATTTTTCATTCTTCATAAGCATTCAAGTTAGTCGCTTCGATGTCTGAACCAAAGGTTAAAGAGTCCACTTATGTGATGTATGCACGTTTAATGGCACAATGGACAATAAACCCTTTGAGGTTTCTATTACTGTGTCGTTAAGAAGCGTTATTACCATCGTTTTATATTCATAGTTCAGAAAAGATGGTAAATGTGAAGGATAATACGTGGTTTTAGTCTTGTGGTGACATTCGTCACGTTTCTTATACTTTAACTTTATATTTCCACTATAAAATATATTTTTACAGACCGTACGCTCTACGTAGAAACATTGACACCGACAAACACAAATAATAGGTTATGTATCTTAAAATTGGTCTATACTTTTGCTAACATCATTCTAGATGCATGAAGTGATTTTAAAATTTTGCCCTATGAGACACAACGAATCGAGGATTTAAGTTGTTTACCCTCGGAATAGGTCTAATGGGCCTAACCCTTCTAAATAAGAAACAAATGAAGCAAACATTTGATAATGCCTATGTCAAATGCTGCATATTAAGCCTCATTAAAGTATGTAAAAATAATAATACTTAATATAATTACGTGTAGGCGCTTAAGTAACGTTTAACGTAAGTTACGTTTAAAATTGATTAGAGCGAACAATTATTTTTATATTAGTGACTGTGAGTGACACGAACTGTAGTATTTGTGTCAATATCTGTCAAGAAACTCAGAAGGTAGGCCAACACGTATAAGTCTATTTAGGCCTTTAAGTAAAGCTTCTCTTAATGCGATACAAACAACTAAGATCAAGGTGTTCTGATGAAATATGGTTTAGGTATATCATACAGAGTTTTATCTAAATTTAACAAGATGTTTGGGCCCTGTTACTTGCTGACATACGACAAGCCTTCAACGCATTTTGCACGCCGTTAAGAATACGTACTTACCAAGGCCGGTTTATTTCCGAGTAAGTGTAGTCAAACACATTTGCGGCCACCAAGTGTCGCTAAGTCACCGCCACAAACATCTGTCCACTTTAAATTCCAATGATTTGAGTAACCACTGGATTGAGTTATCACTTCAGTTTTAGATGATGTAAATCACAGGTTCATTCTACATATGTCGATTATGTCTATCTGCATCCACGTTTTATGTTGAGAACCGTTTCAATTTATACGTCTAACTATAGTTAAAAATAAATGACTATAAATTTTTGTGGTTATAATCCTCGGCATCAGCGAAGTGTAGGTTAAGAAAAACAAATCTCTGGTCTCATTAAAAAACTTCGTTTTGGAGACTGAAACCTTTCTCCGTCCTCGGTTAAAATAGGTTCTTCCTGAGGACGGAGACAATTCCAGTCTCCGAAACGTCGGTTTTAATAAAGTCAGGCTGACTGATAATGTGCACGAAGTTTGTTATGTTCATTTTACACCGTAGTCGGATAACTTCAGCTATAATATGTTACAAGTTTAATAAATCATTGTAAGTAAATATAAATATTGTCATGCAAATGATTCTCGTGTTGATTGGATACTGCGTTTCTGGGTTTGGCTTGCCTGATGTCAGGTCTCGAAAGTGGAAGGATAGGCCAGCCAAAAGAACTTGGGATAGGATCCGTTACGCCACTAAGGTATGAATAGGATGATGAGATCATAGAACACATCTTCAGTCTAGTGTCTACCCAGTAAGTGTGTATTTACATTACATTTGCATATTTCTTAGTCTGAGGCCTCGTACTTTTTTGTTCTCTTAGCTTCTACAAGTCACCGTGGCCACCATTTTAAATTACGTGGATCTGCTGTTTTTATGTATCAAGGACGTACAAGATTATTACTACTGAAACATGTGCCGGTATGGTTAAAATAACTTGAATTGCATACATGATACAAGTGTAATAGCTTCTGTAAACATTCGTTTTACGATCGTCATAAAAACAGATTGTTTCACAGTTGCGTAATGAGATGTCTCAGTACGTCAAGGATGTTTCTGTGATGTGAAGAGGGAAACTTGAGATGATCCGGAAACGTAGTGCTCCGTGGAAAAGTGTGTCAAGTACAGCACCTCTTCTAGCATGGTTACAATCGAAAATCACATCGAAGTTCACTCAGCAATTTAAAATATGAAATTTGATGTTTTCACGGTGGTGAGGATGTTGCTACTGTTCTTCTGGGTTTTGGCGCCTTGTGGACTCTTCGGTAGATACCAGCGTTTCGATGAAATATATTGTTACCATCTTCAGGACTGAACTGGCTAAGGTGGGATGATTGTAACTACCTGTTATTAAAAAATCAGCAGCTTTAACTTGTTTTTTAAAAGTCGAATTGTCCTTACTGCTAATATTTTTGTCACGTGTCCCTGTCTGATTGTATGTTTCTTCTTGAAATCCTAGACAAATTGGGGCTACTAATGTTATATTTAAACATTCTAAAATTAACCGTAGTGAAATTATATTACAGATATTTTGTAACGGATTCTAGAAAACGATACCTCATTCAAGGACCTGGACAAGGAATTTGAAATGGAACCTAAACTTTTGAACACGGAACGCGACTGGTTAAATGAATTCTGCCCAATTGGACAGTCCCTTATCATTTCACCCCTCATAATGGTAATTACTTTCTAAACTTCAATAACTTACATTGGATATTAACTATTGGTGCTGACACATTGACAACGAATAATTATACACAATGTCTCAGTATGATTAAGGTGATTACAGTTTGATATATTTAATGAATCAAAGCAGTAAATAAGAATGAATTAACTTGAGGCATGTAAAACAAACCGCTTCAAGTTTTTGCGACGTAAGGTTGTTCACTTACTGGCCGTTGTGGCACTGCCATAGTTCTGAGTGTAAAATGGCGTTGCAATAGCAAAGAGTTGAATGTTTTTTTTTTTGGTATTCACGAATCATGATCTGTGAATACAGTTCAGTACCGATTCTGAACGAAGTTCGGGGATGAAGTACCTTCTAAGGAGTCAGCCACGCGCTGACATGGCGATCTTGCGACGAAAGGCTACGTCTACCAAAGGTAAGAGATTACAAATACGCGAAGTGAACTAACTTCAGAAAGAACTGCAATACTGTGTAGACATTTTTCGCTTGAATCGTGGTGCGCACATTGTTTCTACACGTGGCTGAAGTTATTTTATTATTTTAACTGCTTTCTTTCATTAAATACATCAAATCGTAATGATTTTGACCATTCTGACACACCACGTATAATTTCAGTATTAGAATTTAAATTCTATACTTTGTTAAATGGAATGTTTTCGTATGTGTGAGTGGCCCACTTTTCGACTTTCTTCGTCGTATACTCAGAATTTTTTTATCCATAAAGTAGAATTATTGAAGTAGTAATGTTGAATTCCAGTCCTCGTGTTTGTTTGTCTGGTTATATTGTATTTCTTTGTGGACAGCGTTAGAAATGATGTGCAATTGTTAATTACGTTCCGAATACTTTGAAATGCAGTCTTATTAATAACTGCTTGTCTTATCTTTACCAAGAGCCGTGATTCTATGAGACTATAGGAGGTAGAGAAGAGGAGGATAAACGTTTTACAACTTTCTTTCTTTTGGACTTTATCCATAGTCTGTCTCTTTAAGAGAAATACTTAAAATCTTCAGGACTTCAAAGTAGCTACGTTTCAAAGGAAGAATATTACAAAGGGAGGAGACTCCTATTCTGTTGGATGCGTTTGGATCTGTCCATAGTTCGTAACAGCTGAATCTGCCGAACCCAACAATAGATGTCTCTCCCGTTTTCATCTGAAGGCAAAGGAATATCCATCCTTCGAAGTGTTATTTTTAAGGTTTTGAGATTTTTAAGACTTAAGACTAAAAAAAAACAGATGACGGTTAAAGTCAAAAAGAAAGAAAGTAGTAATGCGAGACCATCACGAAAGACATTCAGAGAAGAAAAGCTTTAGTTTCAGGCTGGACTCCTGAGTACAGAGGGTCCCTCTGTGTCGGGCTGCTGCGTGCTAAATGGATCTATGTCTGTTTGTACAGTTTTCCTTCGAGCGGGTAGGAGATCCTAACACAATGCGGGTGGTGTATTCAGAATGGAAGTGACCAATGGTTTAAATATAACTTTTAGGAAAACATTTCGAAGCTCATCTTTCGACCTTCCTCTAATACATTTTACATCTCAGTAAATGTGATAAAGAGTGTGTGTGTCGGCAAATCCGAAAAGGAACGATGAATTTAATTCAGTTTCTGAAATCGGATGTTTTGAACTTTTGTGTACACGATTTTCAAAAACGAATACAGTTATCTAAAATTAAAACAAGGTGGATTTATATGTGATACTAACTGTAACTGTTAATGGTTTATTTAACGATACTGCCAGTAGCTCGGACTTATAGCGTTGATTAATAAGGCTAATGAATAATTAATTGGCAAAGTGTGTAAGGAAACGGTCGTAGTTTAATTTAAGGCATAACCAACGTGTTTGACCTGATGGACTGAGTGAAAACACGAAATCCCTCAGACATGATTACCTGTCTTTGGTCCCAGAGATTTGTGCTAGCTAGTTTGTAACAGGAGATGGCCGTCTCATGGGTTGTTGCGCCGTGTAGTCTGGTATAAGTTTACCGACGTTTCAGAGGTCCTTGCTGCCTCCATCATCAGGACGACGAGTACTCATTGTCATCGACAGCCGTCTTCAGAATGCTTACATCTTTCTAGCATTCATATATACTTTCATACTGTCTGATAATGTGAGCAGTGGATTGTAATAACCACCACGAGCCTCTCTTTCCCACTGAAAACGTCATAGGTGAGAGGTGATATTCGATTCTGAAATTAGACATCATTTCCAGCACGAATTGTCTGACTGTAGAAGTGGATAACGCCAACATTCACTCTTCCCAGTATCTGATTATGAACGAAGGCTGCATCTTAATGCGTCTTAATTCATGTCGTCAGGAGACTAAAGTACTATGTCACATCTCCCAAACAAAATGTCTTCTCGTAATGGAAGTTGTATTGTGTGGACCTTGCTTTCTGTTTTAAGTTACATTAAATATTGTTCTCACGTGTGCTTTAACCGGCAGCTGGGAATGTGATACTCGAATCAACAACAAATTGCTCTCCGTGTGTGTGTAGCTTAGCAACTGCTGAAAATTATATTGGACAGGCAAGACTAAATGCGTGTTTGGTTGTGTCTTAAGAGTTCTTTGTCGACGGAAAGGAAACTGCGATTTGAGACGCTACTTGTAAGTAAAACAAGTGCGTTCCCTAATAAATAATGCCTGTGTCAGGGCTTTGTCTTAAAAATCTGCATTTCACGTGTCCTATTGCCTCACGAATTTTAAGCCTTTTGACAGCACATTATTTATTTTCAACATTTCACTGTAGTTTTAAAGTGGAATATGTTCTTCTAACGTGCACACTGTAGGAAAGTTGAAAAGGTTTTAAATCGAGTACGATAAGCCAAGAAAGAAAAGAGCGTGGGATTTATTCACTGGAAACGAAAAATTGAGAGAAACATTTCTATACGTTGGTTCTGTATACCCTGGATTACAGCATAACCGATAAGATAAAACGCATGGTTAGGTTAGGTTAGTCGAGGCTTACGCTCGCCGCGAGCTCATCTTTCTGGCTAAAATGACTAACGATGCATTTTCCCTTCTCGGTTTTGATGTGCTACAATGTATTGAGTATCGCTGAACCTAGAAAATGTGACAGAATAGTTTTAATTTTTTGTTTTTGAAAGTGTTAGCCGGGCTAACATGGTTGACATGACTGCTCCGACCCTGCTTTCGAGTGGTAACAATGGAAAGGTTAAATCACTGTTATTGTTAAATGTGACTTGCGTTTTGTGATTATGTTCTCTGTTCGTGTGAATGTATGGACTGAATTTCTAGCTGTCTAACCTACACTACAATGGTAGTGTGAGATTTTTCTGTGTTCCGTACGTTAAATTGTAGTCAAGGAGACGAAAAACCGTTCGAAAATAATATTCCCGTGAAGATGGAAAGAACAGTGACGTGTGAGCAAGGAACAGACAGACTCTCTCTCAAGCAGTAGAAATTTCGTCGATGTCGTAATATATAGCAAAACCACGTTAAAACAATAAAAAAATACACCTGTCTATTGCCAAGAAAATATGATTTAACGTCATAATTTGGAATATAACCAGGCTTTTCAGCTCTGAATATGGAGGAAGGAATGTCCTCCGAAACTTTGGTATTTACCTACAAGTCCGCACAGCGTTAGAAGCGAGCATATCGCGTTATCTCCTCAAATTCGGTGGTAATTCCACAGTGACATTTAATAGTACTTCTGTTAAATCTTAAAATAGTCATTTGTTTATGAGGAAAGGATATATCAACGGAAATCGTTGTAGGAGTCGATTGAGAAATGATTCGATCATTGTAAGCATTTGATTCGAAGGGATGTGGAAGGAAGCGACCGTGTTTTGGTTTGAGATGTGCAGACATAAATGTCTTATTGGACGCCGATTTGAATTCTTTGTTTGTCCTTTCATACAGATGTACTTAACGTGCTTGCTTAAATATTATTTTAGAATCTAAGCATCTACAGAACTTTTTATTGTTTTTATGTTTCAATGGTTAAAATTATCAGCGTAAGATTGATCAAGAGAGACGATGTAAGCGGTTTTTCGTGTTTCTAATTTCTGGTTGAACTGCCTCTGGTGATTCTCGTACATTTGGAATTCAGTGGATAAAGCGCACGCTCTCCATGGCTTAGTTTTGTTGCTGTAGTGTAAAGTTAATGTAATAAGGATGGTCCATTTTCTCAAAATGTTATCAAACTCAATCATCACTCGTCATCACGTTATTTCCAGTCGCTTCTCTTTGATGATAGAACTTTTCACTCAAGTATTTCCTGCCGATACGAGTCATGTTTTATATAAAAAACGCCACTGTGTTAGTGGCCGCACTTATTTATCTAATGGAGATGTTGAAGTTACTTGGTGCCATTAAAAACTAAAGAAATTAAAACTGGTTTTAAATTTGAATTGGCCAGGAAGTAATCGTTAAGGTACAATTTGGCTGCACGCAACAGAGACAAGCGACCAAGGCAGGCGACAGAGTTACGAGACCGAGACTGGTCGCTTCCTGTCTGCTCTCTGTACAATCGTATGAAGTACAATTACACAGGCGACAGAGACAAAGCACAGGAGACCGCTCTCGGACCAGTAGTGTCTCGCGACGGGCTCAGGCAGCACGTGTGTTGTTGAGTAAAATAATGGCAGAAATTAAATTTACTGGCGACCAAGATGAGCAATTGGTAGAATTAGTAGCAGAAAACCGACCACTGACCACCGACAGAAAGATCCTTCTTCACGTCTGGTTTTGAATATTGAACTCATAGGTTTTCTTTGTTTCTTTCGTAACAAATAACACAGAAACACATCATCTTCTTCTTATTCTTCGAGTAACCTTTTTAGAAGCATTTTTGTACTCATTTTTCACAGAATATGTGCACGTATGTTTCAACAAAACAAATAAAACAAACACTTTGCCGCATGTCTCGGTCGTCACCTCAAAAGCGTGTGGCGACAAGCTGCGATGTGTCCGTCTCCCGTCTCTGTCGCCTGCCTCGGTCGCTTGTCTCTGTCGCGTGCAGCCAAATTGTACCTTTATGAACCAAAATATATGCCTCGTTATGAAAATTTGACATTGCTCGTAGGCCATCGAGCATGAAGGTCGTGTTCCACAAAGAAACTAAGGGTAGAACATTCTTACCGACATATACGGTATATGAAGTGGGCAGAAACCGCAGAGAGACAACATTCGATAAGTTCATATTCTATAACAGGATCAAAACGGGTTTTCTAGTTAGTTTGTACATTTTTATTATGGATCGCTTCGTAGCAAGATGAAGAATCTAGAAAGGTTTTTCTGCCTTTGGGATCTTTTAGTGATAAAAAACCCTGTTTGTGATAACGAGTACACTTTCTCATCTTCGCTTAACTTTAGTGGGCATCACTGTTATCGAATCTCAGAAAGGGGGCCGTAGTTTTGAATCTCGCCAAAGACATAGACATGCTTGTGTAATTACTATGGATATAGACGGCCCTTATATCGATATCGGATTATTCAGTGGTTAGGGCTTTTTAAATGGAGCCAGAACCTAGAATATTCGGCCACAAACACTGCCAATTGAAATGGAAGAAAGCGTTTGTAACCTAATTTTTGGAAATATCCGGATGTCACTGGACGGACTGAGGGAAACCACGATAAACCTCATTCAGGATAGCAGATCTCCGGGCCGAGATTTGAACTCGGCCTTCCTAATTCAATGCAGGGATGATCACTGTTCGGCCGCGATGTTCGCTTTAGTTATTGTATAGGTTTATTGCCTTTAAGGCGTATTTGTGTTAAAAATTGTAATATTTAACTATAAATTACAATTGTAAGTTATAATCCTTTCAGTCGTAACTTGTTGAAGTAATTCAATCTTAAACATTGCAGGTCTGTATTCTTTGTTTTCTACATTGCAGCTGTCATGGTTACCGACACATTTCCACTTTCGCAATTAGCAATAGAAACTTCTCCCTATTGTTTATTTCATACATTTAGTACCTGAATAGTTGATGCTACTGAATAAATAAGAGTAGTTACTTTACTACAAATAAATAACACATTAAGCCGATATCGTTAAGTGAAATTCTTAACGATACTGAATGCTTTTTCCGATACCGTATTGTATCGCTTTATCAGTATCAAGAGACATTAATTGTTTATTTAAATATAATATAACGCTTAATGAGATTCATGAATATAATTGTTAATTGTCAGACAGTCCAACAGATGATCATGAATTTTTAGGAGCACTGTTATGGAATTCGCTTAAAGTATTCTTACTGAAGAATGAGTTGAACTTCAGTCATGACTTTCATTTCCTTGCTAGAAATAGAATTTTTTCGATTGCATTTAGCAGTATACGTCTTGCTTAATACCATATGATAGCTTGTGGTAATGAAAGGTTGATGTTTTCCATCAGATTTGTAGCTACACTGCCGCAAACTCTCCTCTTGCCCCGGCATTTTGTTCCTGGTGTTGACAGTCTCCCCACTCTTCTTATATTTCTCTTTCTTTCCCCTCTTGCGCCTGTCAAGGACCGTCATAAAATAGCAAGACTGTAGCTCAGATTTAATAAACTAGATCTGATAGTCGCTAAAATAACACGAATGTGTCATTTTCTTGATGCGTGTGATTAAGGCTTATGATGACGCTACTAACTTTAAAAGTTATATTACCTAAGCATTCTGGGAAAAGAACTGGATTAATGTTGTTCATTTTTGAGTCTGTATACAGAAATATTGCTGTTTCCCATTGTAAAAGATAATATATACAATCTATGCAGATGGCATGACACAGCGTAACAGAATCACGGCTTTTTAAAATCCTTCCTTTCTGTTTAGAAGATGCGTCTCTTCGTGAATTGGAGTAAATGTCTCGTTTAAGAAATGTGTTTTGTTGGTTTTACTGCTTATTTAATGGGAGTCGTGAAGAATGAGGCAGTGTTTGGAAAAGGCGTCTCGTGCGAACATGAGCGGCGTGACTGGAAAGGCTGTTGACAGCTCGTATAAGTGATTCATCTTACTTAACGGATGGAGCATGTCAAGGGGCATTGTTACAGGGCTGGTTATTTTTATTTTTGTAGGATAGCCGGCCTGTAGTATTGCTCCGTTAACCCAGCCTGAGTGTAGGAACTGATGGGCTCTTGTAGTAATTTGTAACACTTCATGGGAACAGCTTCTTTTTGTATGCTCTGAGGAAATTACGTAATGCAGTGTTTGGGCGCCACGTTCTGTTGATGGCTCCTGCTCACGATTTAAGTAGGAACGGAATTATCGTGAGAATCTGAATCGCAAACTCGTGTCCTACAGGGAAGCTGGGTTTGCTTAATGGAGCAGTGAGATGCTCATCAGATGAAGAGAAATTACCTGGTCGGTAATTTTACAACTGTTGTTACTCTTTTGTTAATTTATTTAATGACTCTTTCTGGGCTTGTAGATTTATGGCGCCGAAGGAGATGATGTCTGTCTCTGATCAAAGAGGGATCTGCAAGGATGCGGTCCTGGCCTCTTTTTTAGGCGATTTAGCAAAAAAGAAATGTTTTCAGCTTCGCCATAGATGTCTGTCCGCTTATAACAAATCGAGAGCCGCTGAACAGATGTTTATTAGATCGTTTATTGAGGAGTTTTATTAAAATTTTCGAAGCTATATGTCCTGATCTACCGAAAAAGGAGATTTAAATAAACTATAAATAAATATAAATACTAAAATATGTCGACTCGTTCGATTTTTTGTTCATGCCAGGCAACAACAGTGTGACAGAAAACAGAAGCAAGATTCAGTCTGTAACGCAAACTAAACACGATAGTTCTCAGCTGTTAGTGCTGTTTAAGGAAATAATTTCTGTTCGCTCTGAGAATTAAACGAAACGCATACATACATTACGTGGGCAATATCCAGAATTATTTAATGTAAAAACAGGTATATATAGTTTCCACTGAGCTTAAGAAGGTTGATTAATATTACACTACTCTGATGTCAGAACCTGTATGTTCAACACTAAACATCAGAAATAATTTTGCCAGCCAGAGACTCGCTTCGCGTGTAATAAGAAGGGCCGGCCACATGAGAAATTTAGTCCTTATCGGAGTTATTTAATCTAGTATATTCACTGGAGTCTGGACCAAATACTATCAGTCCTCGCTATACGAAATTTAAATATGTCCATTTATTATATCGTTGTACAGGGGCTGTGTCCACTTTTCACCAGAATTTCTCGCTTTACTAAGATTTCCATTACGAAATTTCGCACATACGAACTATTATAATTAAATTTTTAAGAGACATAACTGTACTTCCTGTAGACGACACTGGGAAAACAAACATTAATCTTCCCTTCATCTTCTTCCCATTTGAAGAAATTCCAGGACACATGTTGAATTAAGCGCATTTTATGGCGACAGGAGGAAAGAATTATTCTCTTTCGTTCTGAAATTCGTGATTCTTTTGTTTCACGCCTTAATGCCAAGACTTAAAATTGCCGGTGGAACAACTTAACAAAGCACTCGAACTGTATCGACAACTTATTTTTCTACAGAATGAAATGGGAATAAGATGAAATTGCTTTCAGATCATCCGTTTACGTTCTATCTAAGACAAAAATCTAGTCCTTTTTTCTCCTCTCTGTGTTACTCGACTCACATAACAATATGTTACGTTAGATTTATTGTACCCTTTCCTCCTTGTAATATAGGAACACGTGGATGCCATTAGTCGAGCTAATCACACATGATTTGGATGGTCTTCATCCTCCTTTTTTCTGAAGATGTTAAGCCGCACGCGTTGCATCTGTTCCGTCACCTTCATTCCATTTTATTCGAGTACAGTTTAGAACAAGAGTTTTACGACAAACTGACAGCGACTCTACACTGCATTAGTAACTAGACTCAGATTGTGTTGTAATTTTTTACTAAATTTAAAAATATGTAACACAGCATGTAGATATGGAGATATTATCATGAACGCATATTTATTTTGTTAAGTTGATTTTATTGTGATTAAATGTACTACATATTTCTTGCACAGACTGGATCTTTGAAGTGTAAAATTGCAATAACAAATTTTTATCGTACCATGTAAATTTTTCTTAATGTATGAATATGTGATATCACGGAGCATACAACACAACAGACCTGGCTTCAGCCAGCTTAATTTTGTAGAATATCACTGTTGTGTGGTCACTATTCCAAATTTTACCTGGGCGCTGGCTACATTGGTTATGATTTTTCGTGATATTTTTCGCCAAACCCCCATCCCCCCCCCCCCCCCCCCCCCCCCCCCCCCAGACAAATGGGATAGAGTTTAAATTGGCCCAAGATCTTCTTTCTGCGTACCTTCCAATACATTATTCATGATCACCCTCTCGAACCATGGTCTACGAAGAATAATAGACCTATACTTGATCCCTGCCATCTCAGCATTGTGTTAACAGCCTCATTGGCAGGTGTTCCGCGCAGTGGAATCCTGTCTGAAGATTGACTTCATACGTTACAGACACTATATGTAGGCCTATAAAATGTGAATGAAGAAATTCCTCTTTGTTCTTAATATCAGATTTCCTCAACAAGAACCCGTGTACTTGTCGGTCTCCTTCTTATTCTGTCTGAACCTGATAAACGCCCCGTTCAGTATCAGTAGTACTTGACCATAATCCCCCAAGGCTGATTTTCCGGGGCCATAACTTATTTTCCGAATTCTCTATAAGATAATTATAGGCTTATGTCTCAGTAGCCGGTAGAATTCAAAGTGCCAGAGCGTTAAAATGTTAGTTATTTAATTATTATTGAAATAACGTTTTGATGCAGTAGATAAACACGTTTCGTATTCAGATACGTCAGCTTTAAATTTTGACCGCCGCTCGCTAACTCGACTGAGGCATTTCCATCTTATATGTAGTCCTAGGATCGATGCGGCCCGCTGTATATTATATTATTAACACTGCCTTTTATAAATTTGTACCATGTCATACATAGTCATTATTTGTTTAAAATTGTTATTAGGGCAGAGTAAATTCCATGATTTCTTGATACCATGCAGTTTAGAATCTGTATGTTTCTGAGACCTGATCTATCACATTAAGGGAAGAACACAGACTGAGGGTGTTTGAGAATAGGGTGCTGAGGGATGAAGTGACGGAAGGGTGGAGGTAGCTGTATAATGAGGGTTTTTATAATTGGTACTCTTTTACCACGTATTATTAAGGTGATCAAACCAAGGAAGATGAATTTGGAGGAGCATGTACTGTGCATAGGGGACACGATAAATGCTTTCAGAATTTGGTTGATAAGCCTGAAGGGAAGGGATCAGTCGGAAAACCTAAGTTTAAGTCGGATGATAGTTTTAAAACGGGTTTTAAGGAAAGGAGATTTCGGGGAGCATGGATTAGATGCATGTGGAACAGGATAGAGACCGGTGGCGGGCTCTTGTGAACATGGTAATAAACCTTTGTGTCCCATAAAAGGCAGAGGATTTCATAACTAACTGAGCGACTATCAGTTTCTCAAGGACTCTGCTACGTGTAGTTGTTGGGTGTAATTTTACGTGTATTGGCATATGTGTGAAGTTTTGTTCGATCGGCGGGAATAGCTGATGGCTGTGTAATAGTTTTTAACTCCAGAATAATTCTTCTCGCTAGGATTTCTAGCCCATGGTCTGTGCGATCCCAGTAAGAACAATTGTCTGCCCCCGCTGTAGGCGAATGTCGGAAAACGTCATGATCTCCCCCTTCCCTGTCACTCACGTTAACTCCTTCTGGCTGGAAGAACAGGTTACTTCGGCCGGTGTCTTCTCTCCTTAGTACTAACATTACAATTGGTGTAAAGGTGCCAATAATAAATTTGTTTGTATTCCTCCGCTTTTAAAAGGAAAATTATTTGGGATGTGTTAACATCTCAGTTAGTGTACCTCGTCCTCTTTTACAACACGGGGAAACGAAGGTTAATATGCAAGACTGACGCTTAAGTAGACAAAGTGTGGTAACTAACTAACTAGATGGCTTACGGAACTCGAAGGTTCATCACCGAATTAACCAAAGCCCTCCACCGGACCCTGTCCTGGGCCAACAAAATTCAGTCTCCTTCTACTCCTATCTCCTATAGATCCCGCCTGACATTATCCTTCCATCTATGTCTAGGTCTCCCCTCAGGCTTCTCGACCACTGTGCACACTTCTTGTCCCATCCATGCGCGCTACATGTCCCGCCCATCTCAAATCCCTACGTAGACGCTTGGGTTAAATAATAGTCAAGTATTGTTGGTTTAGGTAAGTTTCGTTCTTCGTTAGTAGTGGTTGACGAAATATTTGGGTTTTTTTCACAAATAGTGTTTTTCTATACAGTTTTTCATACAGAATGTTAAGACACAGAAAATAGGACGTTTGTACACGCATTTTGCAAATAATGTTATTTAGAAACATTACTAGAGCGTTACTGTTTATTTGAAGGTGGCATTGAGTTTCATAGACGTACAAATAGTTTAGTTTGTAGTTATGTTATCTTTTGGGTCACCGTATCTTTCAATGGGCGAAAGTTCTGTTCCCAGTAAATAACTTTAAACAAATATGTAAACTGCATACCGAATTTCAGACTTATCGCATGGATTACACTGCTTATTGAACGTTAGCCTAAAACATTTTCAAAATCACATATAAATGGTTAATTTATAGAATATAGAAATGGTATTCCATATATGACACCTCTGCTCTAATATTGGAGTCTGATGTGAACAAATTATGAGTTAATATTAGTATTGTGAAGATGCATTGTAATCCTCAAAGCAAAAGTAGTGTTTGAATAAACACTAAGAATAATATGGAGTGTCTCAAAAGTCACGCAGTCCAAAATTGAATGTCATGTTTACATAACTTATTAGATTATAATGACATATAATTATGTTTTTACAACATATTTTGAATGTGTTCTTCACCCTTCTGTAGAAAAAAGAACTCAAACGTGTTATCATATCATAGAAACTGGGATGAATTTCCTCGTCGTTTTACAAGTCGAAAAATGGTTGACTTATTTTGTATATCAGCAGAAGGAAAGTTTACCTGATACGCTATTTTAATTGTGTTCCGAAATAATATTCAATATTAAACACACGTGGCACTGTTGGAAACGGCATGATGCTTCTTACATTAACAATTGACGAAGAAACTGCGTAAAACCAACGACTTGTTAGAATAACAGCAGTCCAGTGTTGCCACTGGGTACGGCAGATTGAAATTTCCCCATTACACTAACAAATATTTGCGTTTAAACATTTGTTTACATGACTTTGGGACATTCCGTATAACATAATTACAATAATGTACCAATACATTTTTCTCCCCTCTCTTAAGTGTACTTCAAATACTAAATTCTACTAATTAATGACATAGAACTAGGAATATTTTGTTATTTTAGTGTCGTACGGGAGGTCTTACCAAGACGACATGGCCGCACGCAGTTGCACCAGTGAACGAACGGTATCTTAATCGGCTGGCCTAATCCCCAAACTGGCTGCATCCATTAGTATTGTAGAGAAAAGTAGGCCTGTGTCTCGTTTCTTTTATTGTAATGCGCACTCCACATGCTGTGTCTGTCTTCTATAGTCCGTGGACACCGAAGTTGATATCTTCTGTTAAGTCTTGTGTAAAATCTTACCCCCTGTGTGTGTGTCTAAGAAAATAGTACGGTTAAGATTGCTACTTTGCTTTGATTTGTGTATTACGTACTTCGATGTCAATCCACTGGGACATTTTATACCAAGGCTTTGAATAATTTGATGTGTTTTAATAAACTAGACCTAGAAGTACACGTGACTTTACAACCTAGAAAATCAACATCGAAATCTTCATTACTGTGAGCAACTCAGATATCACATAACCTCAAATATTTATTCTGCCGCCATGTTTTATTGTTAACTTTTAAACAATATTTCGTATCTCCATAACAAATTTCTTCTGCATTTTGCAATGTTTCAATAATTACTTATCGTCAACTAACCGTAATCAAGTATAGATCTGATAATGATGCTTTATTGTTTTACTTTTTAGTATGTAAGCAATGCTGTATAGCGGTAGGCCTATTTGATATTTGTTATATCGTCACTGTTCATTGCTTCTTCATGTCAAGTTAGAGTCAGATTGGCTGCACATAGAATAAGGGTTCTTCCGTACAAGACAGTACACGGCTTAAAACTGAATACCGTGGAGAAGTACAAATTCTCACATTCTTTTGTTTTGTTCTGCCGAACACGGATTGGAACGGAGAAAACCAAAGAATCTTGCTTTATTCTGCCGAATCCGGCAGTGATAATGTCAAAGTATTTATTACGAGTTAAATTTGAATTTACTGTTGTTTTTCTTGTAATATTATAAAGCTATAACCAGATCGTACGCAGTCTTCACATATAAGGATATAAGTTTATTCTGAGATTTGAGTTTGTCACGGTGTTGAGTATGGAAATGTTTGTCTTCTGGGTTCTTGAGCCTCGTAGTCTGGTAGAAGTTTTACCGACTTTCACAGGTGTTTGGTCCCTGCACCGGAGGCAGCAAATAACTGTGAAACGTCGGTGAATTTCTACCAGACTACGTGAAGCCAGAACCCAGATGACAGCCATTTTAATACATCATGCCTTCACAATAAAAAGATTTATCGCAGCAAATCACAGAGAATAGTAGTTGACGCAGTTGTTAAAATAAGCGCTGTCAACCAACCTGGTCATATTACAATAATGAATTATCAAATATTAATTACAGCTACCAGAATATATTTAACTTACGAGGATGTATGAAGTAATTTTTGTTTCAGGTATAAATGCTTGTGATTTTAATATCACGCGAGTATTACTTTAAAATATTTTGTGAGTTTCGTTTTAAGCACAATATATATATTTATTTATTTATATTTATAGTTTATCTTTAGTGGAGTCCACTCGCGGGCCACACTGGGAAGACCGGCGGGCCTCGTGGTTCAAATCACTGTTTTAAAGTGGTGATAGTAAGTCTGTACTTTCAGTTTCAAGCTGCGAGTTCTGTTTCGATGCACTTTTTTATATCTCTGGAATGCAAGTGAAGTGCAGTTGGACATTTTTTCACCTTATTTCTGTTGGTGAGGGTAACCTTCCCATGTTCATGCGGTCGGCCTTATCAAGACAAACGTGAATTATTATTTAAGAGCCCCCCACTTACTTAACATGCTGTATTCATATCCTCTTGGAGTTCAATTAACGACACAAAGTGGCTCTATTAAAACAAGGAGCGATAAAACACTTACTGTAATGTGTTCCAGAAAAATGATAGTATAATTGGATGCAATTAAAACTTAAGGACGAAAATTTATGCTATGCTTCTGCTAATGCTGGAATATAAACTTGAAAACAGACGTTGTTTTTGGTTCATTGTCCTGCGATATTACACATACAGTAGTGGAGAGTTTATGCAGACGTTCCTTGATGGAAGTTTGAGCAAGTGACTTTTTTTTAATAACACCAACTAGTTACACTGCTAGGAATCACATTTATTTCTGTGTATTTTGGTTTATTATAATTATCCTTTCTGGCGGGTGGAGGTAATATAACTTGCCCCTAACGAGCTATCTTTACAGGACAGATTTTTGCTTTGTGGTCTATGTTTCTGAAATCTCTTCTTCCAAACAATCATCTTTGGTTTTGATCTCGTTTTTCTATCGTGCTTAATTTTCGTGTTTGTTAAATGTCGCAAATAAACATTTTATTTAATTGACTTTTATTTTAAACGTCTTTACACATGATCTATAACCTGTGTGACGAAAAACAAATAAATATAACTTATGCCTCAATATTCTGTGTATTCACTGCTGATTAACTTTGTTAGCCTTAGAATTTATGACTGCAGTGTACTCTCTTCGTTATTGATCAGCTCTGTCAACAACATATTTAATGTGCGATATATTCGCATCAAGACAAACGAGGGCTGACAAATCGCAAAGAATGTATTTGGAAACTTCACACTTGAGGCATATTACATTCTTACTTATATGGCGATAATTGTTTTTTCAGCCTTGTCACCATGGCCCCATTTTGTGGGTTGCTAATGAAACAATACGTCGAAAAAGCAGTCGTAGACAATTGCCGAAGGATAAAAATGATGTCCCTGTGTTGCCACTTGCCTACATTTGGAACTGTTTATTACATCCGTTACCTTATGAAGAATGAGACTTTTTTAAGGTGGCGTAAAAACCAAGACAATGTAGTGCTCCTTTAAAGTCTTTCAGCCAGTTCTTGGGTGTTCTGTATGCATGCTTAAGATTTAGGTTAAGGCTAAGAAGGTCACATCCATTTGCATTTTTAATCTTCGAGATTTAATCTGAATTAACGCTGATAAGGAAAACCTGAATTTAATTTTTATTAAAATTGCGTTATTATAACTGAAATTTTGAAATAATACCGTGAATAAAATATTAATTTTTAAAAGTATTGTTATATTAAATAAATAATTTAATGAAATAAATTATGATTCTAAATTAGGTTTTTATCATGTCGCATATGATGTGCCTTTTTCGGAAAGTTTATAAAATGTAGGTTTGTGCAAAGAGAAGAGGACGCTGATTTAGGAAAATATACACTAAGTAAAAAAATATAGGTAGATGGCATTGCATGATGGACCTTGTAAGAGTTTAGAATCTTATGCCGTTCGTCGTTTCAGTTACTAAAAACTGCGAACACGTATTTCATAAGTAACAGCTGTGAACAGCGTATCTGGTAACTTCATCTTAGCGACTGTCGTCAAACCGCAGAGATCACATTGAAATATGAAGAGTTTAATATTTATTCATTTAACGACGCTGTCATTAGATCGGACTGTGTGGCGTCGAATGATAGGTAATTAATGGATGTGAAAGGGTGTAGAAAGTAAGATTCATGCCGTAATTTAACGAGTTATCCAGGAATTTTTTTAGAGAAACCGAGGAAAAATATCAGTCAAGGTTAACCGATCTACAGATATTTTCCTGGACATCCCGTAGCAGAAGTGTTAACCATTCGGTAGTAACGCTGGAAATTGTTTTAAATTATTGTTACGTCTTTTATTGGTTATTTAAAACATTGCTTTCAGCTGTTCAGATTATATAGCGTTAGTGACAACGACATTCTGAATTCAAACCGGGTGCTTCCGAAATGTAGTTTAGTTGGATGACCTCTGATGTAGTGTGGTAATTTAGGACAGGCGTGTGACGAATATTATAGAGTAAACAGAATGGAAGATTCTGTTGCATATTGGACTATATTCACTGTCGGAAAAAAATAGTATAACTTGTACGACGTTTCGGAAGCTGGGTCTAATCCGGTCTTAAGGTGATCGGTTGTTACTTTATATTGCTTTAGGCATCTGTCTGTAAGTCCCGGACACTTTGATAATAGGCCAGGTAACACGTGGTTATTAGGCTATTGTTTTTTCTTTCCCACAGCTGACAGCTTGTTGATATTAAAGTTTGCTTTGGTAAAATCTAAACTTGAATATACTATTGCATCATGGATCACTGCAACTCCCATTGACCCTAATAAACTTGAACACAAGCAGAGAAAGCTTACACACAGCTCTTCTCTTTAACAGCGTTTTTATTGTACTCATTATCATTATGGTAATGCATTGGTATACCTAAATCTTCAGACTTTGCATATCAAGTTGCTCCATTTTGATGATTTGTTTTTATCTTTCAAACAGTCAGGACATAACATGATATACGACCTGATATGATAAATAGATTTTAGATGAAAATTTTTCAGTACGATAAATATTTGACGAAATACGAGGAAAACTGTTTCTTAGTCTGGAATCATAATACCTTGGCATACTTCTAGCGCGTTAGCTTCGAAACAATGCATTTGTGTCTGAAATAAATGAACATCAAAGTCAATCACGTAAGCACGTGTTTGGAAAGTTTATGTTTGCCATTGGAGTACACATTTTCAGACTTATATCAAATCTAAAACTTCTTGTCGATGGTGAAGAGTCAATTGAATAAAACTTTTCTTGGATATTATCCATCGTCTAGTAAATATAAAACGACGTTTCGGAGATGGGACTCTATCTCCGTCTTCAGGTTCCTACACAGTTGGGCCCACTAGATAGAGCTAATCCCTATCTCCGGAGATTTTTTACGTTACGTTTTACGTTTTATATTTACTAGACGATGGATAATATCCAAGGAAATTTTTATTCAATTTTCAGACTTATTATGTTTCGGTTGGATACATTGTCAGTCGCGAATGACCAGTACAGTTGATGTGACTCAATCATCGGAAGATCAACACCGGTTGTAACATAACCGTTATTAAAACCATCAGTTCTTATAGCTTTTTTGTTCTAGTGCAGCCAGGATCTAATATCTGTGCGGTTGGCTTGTAAATTCTTCATTTCACTGGAGTGCTAGGTGGCAAAGCTGACTGCCTGTGGGCAAGGTACAGTGGTTGTTTTCACTCTGTGGTTGTAACAAACCCACGCAATACAGGATCAATAAATTATTTTATTTTTATCTTAAAGGATGGTTAATTATCACTTCCGTCTTGTATTGCGTGTGAATGCCCTGCTGTTAAAGATAGTTGCGAAACGTCTGAAAGACCAGACGTTTCGTAACCTACATCATTACCACTTAATTAAAACGTAAATTTTTAGAGGTCCGTGGGCCAAATAAGGTTGATTTTTGTGTGAATTCGTATTTGGTGAAACATTTTGAAATTCTTACAGTTTGTCACTCTGAGATAAACAGTTGGGCTAAGATTATTTAATTTTAAAAACGCGTCTGTTATTAATGTCTGAAATTAAAAATGTTATAGGCGTAACGAGCTTTATTGGGAACACGTGTTATAAATGAGGCCAGACACAAGAAACATGAATCTAATACAAGGAATAATAAAAGCTTTTATTGAAACGTTAAAGATAGCATACGCGAAGTAGACTCCAAGTTAACAAAGTGAATACAGAAAGTTTTTGTTTATAGGATAATAGAAGAAAAATTAATATGAATTCACAGTAGAAAACGTCGCCCTGTCTTCGTGTTTCAAGGCATAAATTGTTTTCGGTCACAGATTTTATCTTGTGGTTGTGTAAAGATGTTTGGAAGTAATTAATGTTTCCTCTTTTGCAGACCGAACGTTTGTCGATCAAAATATCGCCATTACTGCTGTCCGGGATGGACGATTAAAGCTTCTACGGGACTCTGCGTTGTACGTAAGTAAACAACTCTAATAGATTCTATATATAAGAGATTCCTAACACTCAACGATTCGAAATTACGGATCACAGACTTATTCCGTATTCCGTTACCATTTAACTTTATAGCAGTGTTTGTTAATTTTCTCTGACTTGGGAGACCTTAGTATCGATCAATGAACTTCGAAGAAGTCTTACAATCCTGTGTTATGTCCTTTGAAAGGATGATTAATATTGTAATTTAGAGAGGTTATTCACACTTATCTGATTGTTTACTATGCCAATGTTTGGCATACCTTGCCCTGCTTTTCGATTTGTTTATGCCCTGAGAGCATATAGTTTTGTTTTATAATCTATAATCTATGTTAATTAGTCGAACATCTGCTGGTAGTAGTTGCAGACATTAATAACTCAGTTTTTAACTTGTCGCCTTTAGTAATGTCGTAAATATGCTTACCGTATGAAACGTTAATTTTCTTCACAGTTTGTTGATTTTGCGTGGGAAATTATGTGGGATATCATTACAATTTTAGGTTAGTTTAGGTTAAGATTAGAGCTCAGCCATTCTTTAATAACCGCGGTTTCATTGATGTTAAGTGTGGTTAACGGTTATTCTAAGCAGTGATTGTGATAACTGTTGCTGATAGGTACGGCCCTACAAGAGTGGGAAATAAGGAGTTTGATACTTAGGATACTTTGTTATTCACGGCGTGGGATTATGAATTAATAACGTAATCATTTAGCTCTGTGTCCATTCATAAAATTCCTCATAGTTTATTTATCATTTAATTGTAATGAATCAAACTCCAAGGTCATTTTTTTTCAGAGTGCTTACGCTGTTAGATATTTGTATATAAAACACGCCCTTTCAACTTAAATAGTTATGAAAATAGCAGAGACTTTGTTTATAATTGTTTTAAAGGCTTAAAAATAGCAAGCAAAATAAGAATTGCTAAGATCTCCAGAAGCAGAAGGAAATATAACTACGAAATAATAATAATAATAATATAGTAATGCCTCACAATAAATCTATTTAATGCATGTAACACGTTTTAAAAAGAAAATGTATTTTATAAATATCTGCTGCACTATGTACCTCAGGGGCAAGGTTTAAATCTTGTAATTAGTGTTCAATAAATAATGAAAATTAGTTATTCATATCGCTACCGTGAGAATCTTATATCTCGGGTACAAAAATGTTAGGCATTGTCATGTCCATGAATGAATTTAGAAATCTTTTATGTTTTTTATGCATTTATAGTTATTTGTTACGCGCTATGTACGTTGCAGCTGTTCTGCATATTCTTAGTCTTTCTGTATTCGTATGTATTTATGGTTTTATGTCACCGATCGTATTCTTTATTCCACTTCACTGTTGAACTTCTCTGGTTGTCTTCCTCCATTATGTTATGAAACTAACAAACTCATTATTATTACTTCCGGGTTCCATTTTGGCATATTTTATTTAAGAATCTAAAGATGACTATCTTCTGGGTTGTTGCACCGTGTAGTCTGGTAGAAGTTTACCAACGTTTAAGAGGTGCTTGCTGCCTCCATCATCAGAGCGATCGCGACGTTGGTAAACTTTCACCAGACTACACGGTGCAACAACCCAGAAGACAGCCATCTTCAGACTCACCGCCGTGAAAACTTCAAATTCTTTAAGAATCATTATACATCTACCTGCCAAAATAAAATATTACAATGTCATGTATAAAATTATTTAAGAAATGTAATCCTCTAAGTCTGACTAGTACCTGTGATGGCTTTTATTCACAGAACTGTTTAGTGGTGGTTTAGATGACAGTGCACTTCTTGAAAAATTACATTTTAATGTCAGAAAAGGTAACCTACGTGCGCGACATCTCATTTTTTATCACACCCAAAAAAACGTAATATTTAAGATTTCGTCATTGCTTAGAATGTGTAATGCAGCCGCAGTGAAATATCCAGAACTTTTTTTTCAGTCTGTAATTCATTCAGTATTTAAAGTTACTCAAGTGTTATTTTTTGTCCTAAACTTGTGTAAGTGTTCGATAATTGATTTTTAAGATATTATTAGTCTGATTTTCCTTTCTAATGTGTGGACAGCTTTCATAGTTTGTCTAGTAGTGCTGAAATAGAATGCTCATATTATTTTATATGTACTATATTGAGAAGTGTCCAGTCCCTCTTTTTAAAATGGCCTCTTCTGGGTTGTTGCGCCGTGTAGTCTGATAGAAGTTTACCGATATTTCAGATATCCTTGCTGCCTCCATCATCAGGGCGATGATCGCCTTGATGATGGAGGCCGTAAATACTGCAGCAAAGACCTCTGAAACGTCGGTAAACTTCTATCAGACTACACGGCGCAACAACCCAGAAGACATCCATCTTCAGACTCACCTCCGTGAAAACCTCAGATTCTACAATCCTTCTTCTTCCTCCTCGCCGTCGTCATCTTCTTCTTCTTCTTCTTCCCCCAATAGAGCATGCAAGTATATTTTGTATTTTATAGTGTAAGCATCCTGTAGTTTAAGAACTTCTCCCTTTTTGATGCAAATACGTTAATTAAATATCACATGCATGTCTCCTATGGCTTATGCGATTTTGAGTTTCTGACGGCGGTGAAAATGTCTATATTAATCGTCCACGTTGTGACGTCATGTGCACGTATAGGTTATACAAACGTTTCGAAGGAACATGCTACCTCCACTTTCAGCCCTGAAGATGGAGGCATGATGTTTCTTAGAAACGTTGGCATTTACATACAAGTCAACAATCCCTTACAACGCAGGAAACCAACAAGGACGTCTCTTTTGTCAGTTTGAACGAAATGTGTGACCATAAATTAAGCGACGGAGTGGACTTGCCTGGCGCTGCTTTTGTGTGTATCCCTAATGGAATTTGTTGATTGCATTCACAGCGATCTGCTCTCGGCCGTGCGCCTCTGGTCGATGCATCAAGCCCAACATCTGTCTGTGTGACGGAGGCACCGTCTCTTCGTCATGTCCTTCACCGTCGTCGCAGCAGCAAAGACCAGGTAAGGTCTTCTTCGTTCAGAGACCTTATTCCTTATTTTCCGTCCTTTCTATTTGTTTCTTCAATTTCTTCATTGTCTCTTTCTGCCTTTTTAATGCCATACCGATATTTCACACCTATACACCTATATTATAGGCTGTATTAAGATGTATTTTATATAATTAATTCCTGGAAAATGTCGAAGACATATGACATGAGATTTCAGGTTTTCACTGCAGCAAATGTGGAGATCAATGTTTTCTGAGATATTGTGCCTTGTGGTATTGTACCTGATTTTTAGAGGTTCTTGCTGTCTCCATCTGGTAAATATTGCCTCTGAAACGTCGGTAAACGTCTTCCAAACTACCGGAAGACCATCTTCATAGTCGTCACCGTGAGAAACTGAAATTGCATCTGGGATGATACCAGTTTCCGAAGTAAACATGTCTAATAGCGAACATTTTTGGACTTATTCTTCTTTTCGTTTCATCATGAAACTGGTTTATATTTCTTAGTGTTGATTCCCAGCTTGCTATAATTCAAAACATTCTCAGATGACTTATTACTCATTTACTTCTCCTCCAATTGTTTTTCTGTTATGCGAGATAACTTTTTGGGGGTATTCTGAATGAAATTATGTATAATACCAAATTCAAAATGACCAGTTGGCTTTCTTAGGATATGTAAGAACTTTATTTACAGATCCATTGTAGCCCTATTATTATCTGATGTTTGTAGACATGATCAATCGCCATAATCTTAACAATTTCTCACTACTGTAGACACATTTTCGTATTTCTGACTTATGATCATAGAAATGATGTTATTTTAGCCTATCGTGTATCAAATGTCATAATAGAATGTTAAATTTAGTAAACAAGGCGCATGTTTCCGAAAGCTTCTCATTCTACAGAAATTTCGTTCTGTCTTTGTGGAAAAGCGGCCGCTAACTGTCCATTCTCCAGATGACACATAAGTGAATATGGAGCATCGGTGGAATGATGCTGACGAGGGAGATCCGTAGAACTTGGAGAAAAATCTGACCCAGTGTCACTTTGTCTACCATAAATTACATGTGGACTGCCCTGTGAGCAAACCCGGGCCTCCACATTGAGGAGCCGGCGAAAAACCGCTGTGCTGTGTCATGGCCGAGGAAGATCTTAGTCTAATATACAGATTACAAATGATTATAAATATAAATGTGTAAAGAATTGGTCGGTTTAATGAAAACGGCGAAATGAGTTACTGCCTCGTTCAGCAGACGTCGTAGTCCCGTGGATGTAAGCGTCTTCTGCAGTAATCATCGCGAAATCATGATGTCAGCTGTGCTGAGAACGAAGTTCTGAACTTTTTCAATAAGATTTCTGTTCGGTCAAACCCTTGAGTCTGGATTAAATACTTGTAGAAAGAGCCAGTGACTTGGGAGAATTGACCCCACCCATCACTTCCTCAGCTGCTTCACGCCCACAGGATCGTTCAAGTGCCATTGCTTCTTCCGCCGCCAGAAGGTTTAATTGGAAAATTACTGTATGCATAGTCACTAGTGGAAGTAGATCGGCAAGCTGCCGTTTGTAAAACTTGCTTTTCCTTCTGGGAGTGCACTGCGTCTATATTTTTGTTTTCTGTTTGTATAAACGCAGAAAATGTGTGTTGTCGTTTGATTCAATATCTGCTCAATGGCAGGAGACTGGATAACTCGGAACAAACGCATTGGTTGTGCCATCTACAAGAAATAAATGTTACAAAGTAAATGCAGCGATTTCGAACTAAATCCCAGATAAGGTCAGAAAATTACGTGGCTTTAGAATCTCCTTTTTCTCCTGCCGCTGAAAGACGAGAGGCTGTAGGAAGGAAAAAGTAGAATTTATTCTACCTGTAATTTCCAGATTATTTCCTCAGTCAATGGTTGGCTGTATACTTGAGAATAAGATCCACATAACTCTAGCCGACTAACTGCGAGCACAGTGAAAGAGCTTGTGAATGCGATATCCATGTGACAATTCAAATAGTGGTCATTTACGTATATTTACATTATCTACACTGCTGAACAGTAAAGAACTCTCATAGGTCCGTGCTATCAACGTAGACAAAAATACAATTTTTGGTCACACTGTATTTGCATTATAAGGTGAAGTTCGATATATATATATATATATATATGGAAGTTTTCATTATTTAACATGATAAAAATTCAGTTACACTTTGAAACTTCTCATGCTTCTACTCAGACTTCCACATTCTCGTATTTGCATCAACGAGGCTTCGCCACTCACCGTAGGCAACCCAACCAGCATCACTGTCGTACTGTTTGCCTGACGTCGTGCTGTATTCTGCGGTTATCACTCTAGCATTAGTAGCAGTACATAGCGAATTTCAGCCACTGAAGTTCTGGAGATTTTGAAGCTTCGGCATGCTTGTTAGTTTGTAGGGTCATTCTGTGTTATTTCGTGGGAAAACAGAATAACACTGTCCCGCAATTCAGTAAAATAATTCACACACATTTTATCAATGTAGGATTTGATCTTTTATCGGGTGGGGGGCGGGGTATATGTATACCAACGTTTCGGAAGAACATGTTCCCTACGTGTTATTCCTATAACGTACTTAATTTTCTTTACTCTTCATTTATTCCATATCTATTGGAATCGCTGTATCGGGTACACACAGACTGTTGACTTTATAACTTCGTTGCTGTATCGGTCTGTATTTTTAAGTCATGTTCTTTCCTTCGATGTAGGAGACCATATTACACAATTATACAAACACGGGACACAGTAATTGTTTTATATGTTGATCATACTGTTCTGAAAAATAGGATAGATGGCATCGGGTGTTGACTGAAAAAACAGTGCTGGATTTCTGAATGCATTACTCTGTCAGATATTTCGTTATCGTTACAAGAATGTTTAACAATATGGCGGCAGTAAGAAGAGCTAATTTAACTTTTTGTTTGACAGCAATAACTAATAAACCGTGGAGGCTAGGAATATGGAATTTTGTATTAATATAGACTATAAACATTTTTTTAAATTACGTGTAACATTTTAATTCAAAGTCAACAAATACAAACTTAACGACGGGCAAACTTTGAGGTTAGATCGAATAAATTTAAAATAGGCACAATCTTTGTTACGTAATATGTTGTTCTAAAAGATAAAATATTACTTTTGCTACTACAATCACTACTGCTATTCTAATTACTACTACTACTACTACTACTTCTGTTTCTACTCCTGCTGCTGTTTTATGTGTGGACTGACATTTCAGAGAAACTTACTGTCTCCAAGTGAGATTTGAAGTCCACACGGCAGCAGATATGAAGTTGACTTCTGGGTTGTTGCTGTTAGTTTTGGAAGTTTACCAACGTTTCAGAGGTTCTTGCTGCTTCCGTCATCAGGGCAATGATGGAGAAACATGATAATAGAGCCAGAAAGTACCTCAAAATTCATGCAGACTACATGATACAAAAAGTCAGAAGACTACATTGTATTGTATTGTTGGATTATAAATTCACATTGCTTAAATATAACGTTAAGAGTACATGACTGGTGGGCCTAGAAGTTTGTGCAATAAAATCAGTGAGAAGGCTGTGCAAGAAATTGCAGAAACAAGCATAGAGTGTCTGAATGGAAAATGGTCCATGTTGACAATGAAGCTTTGATAAATTCAGTTAGTGAAGGAAACCACAAAATTTCATAATGAAGGACTTAAAAACAAATATGGAATTTCTGTTGTGGTTTAACTCTAGAATTAACTATGAAACCACAATTTTTCAAATTATATCATAGACAACATATTAATTTACTGGTCTCATAGTAGGAAATTTTTGAAGAAATGTAAAGGAAAGAAGACAACAGAATCACATTTGTTGTGTTGTCTAAACTAAGTAATTAATTAAAATGCAATTATTAACATTTTATTATTTAATGTTTACTTAATTCAATAAATTATGGTACTAGATACCTTCCATTAAACATATCTGAGTTATCTGTGGTATGGACATAGAAAAGGGGCTGCATTTCTATAACTCAACAGCTTTTTTTTTCAGATCAGATTTGTAGAAAATGTCATAAGTATGCTATACATCTTTATGTGTGGTGCACCATTTTTGAGAAATTTTACTTCAAGGTAAAGAATGTCTTTGTAGATACATATTTCTCCTCATGTAGGTACAAGACATTCACTTACTTTTATTGTAAAACTGGTTCATGTACAGCATTGTCATGCGTCTTTCAGATGGGAGAGATGGTGGTACATGCCCAACAGCTTGTTTAAATGGAGGATCTTGTAGTGGTTCTAAATGTGTGTGTAGACCTGGCTATCAAGGTGAATTCTGTGGAGAACGTAAGTTTATTATTTATTTAAGCTTATTTTAATTTAAATTTCTTCTTCTTCTTTCTCATCTCCCTTTTTGCCTTTATAGCGTCGGGGTTGGTTGCTCCATTCTGTCCATGGAAGCTGTCTGGCCGAACAGTCTTTGTTTCTCTGAATCATATTTAAAACCAAGTGTGGGTGATTGTCCCAACGACTGGTTGCCAGGTTTGGAGGGGCTGCCTCCTAAGCCACCTGGCTGGCCGTCCTCTGTGTCGAGGCTGAGGTTGGTCATTTCCTACCACCTCTGTGATTCTGGTTTTCCCGCCAGTACTCGGGTGGCTGATTGCAGTGGCATCCCACTGGGCGATGGGGTTGCTACATCCCTACACCGTTAATTTAAATTTTACTTTATGTAAATATTAAAATACCTGAAGCTGACTGTCTTCTTTAATGTTGTACTGTGTAGTCTGGAAGACTACTTACTCTGTCATCAAGGTGATGGCTCATCGCCCTGATGACGGAGGCAGTATGACCTCTGAAACGTTGGTTAACATCGACCAGACTACACAGCGCAACAACCCAGAAGACAGAAATCTTCATACTCACCACTGTGAGAACCTCAAGTCTTACATGAATCAATATATCTGCATTCAGAAATCATTATTAAGTGTTGTAGATTCATAAGTGATGTTGGTTTGTATCACTGGAACACTCACTTATTATGATACGCCCTAATTAATACTCCTTATTATTAGCGGTGTGTCAAGAACCTTGCCTGAATGGTGGTCGGTGTATTGGGCCGGACAGATGTGCTTGTATCTATGGATTTACGGGAAGAAGATGTGAAGCAGGTAATTATTTATGCTTTTTTTTTCAGAGATTCCATCACATGCAATATATTTATTACCATTGAAATATTATTAGGGCGACAAGTTTCTTTCTTACTGGATCATCTTCAGGCCCTGAAGATAAATTTCTTATTCTGAATCAGAATTACATGTGGTTTTGATATTATCTTAAATTCTATATCACAGAATAAAATGAAGAAATTAAAAAAATTAAGAAACTGAAGGTCAAGTAGTTGCTAAAATTATTGGTTTAAATGTATCAGTCAAATAGATTAAAACAATTGTAAAAATTGTATGCATTTCTTACAACTGCATTAGCCAGTGTGTATAATTTTTACAATTGTTTTAATCTATTTGACTGATACATTTAAACCATAATTTTAGTGGCTGCATGACCTTAATTTTTGAAATTTTATTTTGTGATTTTATTATGTTTCCTACATGAAACAAAATTAATTTATACTAAAATCAAAATTAGACACAGCACATAGACTAAATACATGAAGAGAGATTAACAAAATGATTCTCAGTTACTATTTATGATGAAGAAGAAATATGACCTAATCTTTTAAATGTTGAACTCAAGACTATGCTTTTAAGAAGGAAAATATATACATATAAGATAAATAGTTATTCAAAACCTTACAGATGAGGGATTGAAGCTTCTTATAAACAAGCAGTTTACTTTGGCCATAATGACTCAAAATTGTGTTTTTGATCATCTCTAACTCAGTACTGCAACATGTTGAACAATGTCTGACATCAATGATTCTCCCATGTTATTTCTGTGAGTCTGATACTCATTGTATACCAACAGGAAGGAACCAGAAAGTGTCATGGTCTTCTGGGTTGTGACACTGTTTTTATAGGTGATCAGCAGTGTTTCTACAAAATGTTGGTTATCACTTACAAGACATGGCATCACAAGCCAGAAAACCATGATCAATATCTTCATTGCCAAGAGAACTTTAAATCTTACGTCAAAATTAGTTTGAATTGGTTGGCAGCCAGTCTAATAGAGTGGTATGGACATGAAATGTGATAACTTGACACTGCTCCGTGCAAACTGTTCACTTTCTCATTGCTGCATGTCACATGCATTCTTATTAACAGACTATCGGACA
Source organism: Zootermopsis nevadensis (assembly GCF_000696155.1). The sequence continues at coordinate 1,180,801 of NW_019059988.1, read as the reverse complement.
GGGCCCTGCTTTACCAGAGTGAAGAATGAGATGTGTCAGGGTCAACTACAAGGAGTGGTTTGTACAAAACAGCTGTGTTGTGCCACAGTGGGTCAAGCATGGGGTCATCCTTGTGAAAAGTGTCCCACACACCTTGACTGTGATGAAGGCTACCTTAAGAATATCCACAGTGGGCAGTGTGTTGGTGAGTTGGCAGTTTCATTAATGCTTGTCAAAAATCGGAATGTGAATGTAGGTGTTAACATATCCATGAATGATTTAAAATGAAAATTCAAATAGAAGGAAAGTATAAGGACTTGTAAGCAAATAGTATGAGGTATGACGTTAATTGGCTTTATACACAAACGCAAAATGACTCAATGGATTGTATCAATGGACAGGTGTAGCAGATCAAAATATTTGCCTTTATCATTTATCCATATATGATTAGAAATCTTGTTCTGTTAGTGTTGGGTACTAATAAAATGGCATAATTGGTGCCATTGGTTTAAATCACATTCATTTAATTGTAACTGTTTTTAGTAACATTTTTTATAAACATGCCATTTCAGCCAAAACAATTTAAAGAATGATGGGATTGAAGATGGCTGTATTTGTTGGTTTTGGAGAACTTTATCTTGATTGTCATGAAATTAGTGTAAGGGGCCTAGGATTTCAAGGGAACATAATGACATGGCATATTTATTAAACTTTCTCCCTTTGTAGCAGAACACAAATTAAGGATGTTCTAGTTTAATGCACCAACTCTAATGTTAACGCTTTGATTAAAAAATTAATTTATTGCAATTTGTTGTTAATTTTTGTTTCATAATGGCAACTTACAGTAGATAATTAAAAATCTGTAAAATTGTAATTGATGTTAGACTGAAGATATTTACATACATAATGCTCTTTCGTATGCATGAATTAAGAAAATAGTGCACTCATTCTTCTTTGTGCTGCTCGCTACAGCAGACGTTTAATGTGAGTAGTTAGTATGGTTAATGGATATGTACTAGATATCAAAGTTGTTGCTGTAAATCAAATATTACTGTCCGTGTAGCGTTCTTTTTATGTTGCCAGATGAGATGTTTGTTGGTTTCTGATTGTGTGTGGCATGGAAGTGGGTCTCTGGGATGGTTATGTGCCAGTGGAATATACTGTATGTTGATGTGTGTCAGCTAACACTACAAACGTATTAATTTCTGTCTTGATATGAGTGGTAACATGCATACTAATGAAATGCTGTAATGCTGGATATGAGTCATGATTCTCTATCTGCATGCATTAAAGTTCATATATGGTTCCATTTTTGAGTTTCCAAGGTTAAGTGGTTATCAGCTAATTGGTAACATTCATTTTTATGAACAAAGCTGCTCGCATTTGTTAATTTCTTCTCTGTTTTTCAAGTGAGTGTTTGTGGAATGGTATATGTGCAAGGTTCAGAAGTGGTGCTGAAGACAGTAGATGCAACTGGTTATGACAGTGTAATTTTTATTACATAAATCAGTCTGCTGTAATATTTAATTTCAGAACCCAGATCACTAAGCCGAACAAATGCTATCTCTGAATAACTGTCTGAGACCTGATCCCCATATAATAATTTAAATAATAAAGGAGAGAACATTTTATGAGTGTTAACACAGAGAATGTCTATATATATATATATATACACAACCCCCCTCCCCCAAAAACAAAAAAAAATACAAAA
>NW_019059988.1:1140161-1160712 GCF_000696155.1 Zootermopsis nevadensis | reverse complement strand
CAGCCGGAAATGCTTGTGTTGGTATGTACCTCTTGTTATTACTTGAATTAAAAAGTTGTCAAGTTCTTCACTGGATCAACATTTGACTAAGTTTTTTTTTCAGAGATAATTAATTATTAATCCATCAGGCCAATTATTCATACTTATTCATAATTGCACATTTTTTCTTCTAGTACTACTACTGTTACTGCTACTGCTTATTGAGCAGTTTACACTCTTGTAACTTACATGTCCTTTAGATTGCAGAGTTAATTAACTTGTTCAAATTATGTCTTACCTGTTCAGCTGCCCATTAATTTTTAAGTTCAACTACTTCCACAGTTCTTAACTAAATGTTTTATATGATGCTACACCAGCCCAAGCAGTCAATGTGATTTAAACTGAAGTTTAATTGAAAGCCTATTCTACTGGAAGATATTTCTTTTTCAGTAAATGGTGTGATCAACTATAGATTTTGACATTGTTCTTGAATGTTTCGAAAACACAAAATTGTGGCCGTTCAAATTCTACAGATTTTGTTAAAATATGAATCTAATTACATATTTATTAGTAAAATACTGGTAACTTTAATATTCACATAAATGATTTTGCAACTTACATAAAATAAAGGTTTTAGGAATCTTCTTGCATACTGTAACATACTGATTTAAAAGGACCATAAAAGTTAGAGCCAGTCCTTTCACTCATTCTAACATAATACAGCATTGGAATGTTCTTATATGGACCTTTTGCTGTATAAAGCACCATGGTTCCATACACTAGTTTAAAATCTGAAGAAGAAGACAGGGCTTTTTGTAGTATGAGTTAATGGCAGACTTTTATTAATATAGACCATGTTGATAGATCGCCGGCAGTCACGATGCTACAGAAAAGTAGAGGAGAAAACTGGACGCAGGCGCTGTAGCCAAGAAATTGGTGAATCTGTTACCAAGGCGACATGCTGTTGCACCATTGGCAAAGCTTGGGGTCCACGCTGTGAACTGTGTCCGCAAGAAGGCTCCGAGGAGTACAAGTTTCTCTGCCCAAATAATAATGGCTACAGGCCTAATAGTATCACAGTAAGTTGCCAATGTCATGCTGTGTTTAAAAGTCGGTTTTCTTTCCCTGTAATGAGTCTATGATGGGGCTGTACATATTTGTACTACTCTTACAGAAGACTGGTATGTGTATACATGTAATTTTGCAGAGGCAGTGGGCTGGTCACTCACTACTCACAAATACATGCTTCAAAAGACTAAAACCTCCGAAAGGAGGTGGCCAAGACCCACACTGGGTTGTAGAGCCACAGGAAGAAGAATAAGATATATATGTTACATAATGAAATTCCTTAAGAATGCTATTAAGATAGCAGCAGTACTATGGGTCAGTGATGCATATACATTCTGTTTCATATCCTTACAGGTGCTTCTGGAAGATATTAACGAATGTGAGGAATATGAGAACTTGTGTCGTAATGGACATTGCACCAATACATTTGGCAGCTTCATGTGCTCATGTAATGATGGCTTCCGTTTGGATGAGAGTAATGCTTTTTGTGTTGGTAGGTTGTTACTATTAAACTAAATTAAATTTATCACTGATGAATTTAAATGTCATTGCTTCTTGACAGACAATAACTTTGGCAGCTAATTTTCACTAAACTCTGAGTGAACACACACTATGTCCTCTGCACTAGAAAGGAAATGTACTAGCCTTTGAAGGAGTTTCATATATGAAGGAATCACAAAAAATTCTTGGAATGTTATATTGATCTTCTAAAGAAGTTTCACAGGGGTATCCTATCTGAGAAATATTTCGGTTCATTACTTATCTGATTTGTTATTTCCTCTTGGTAGTATGGTAATGGGGGAATTATACTTGGGGACTGCTGGCCAGACTTTAACCCCAGGGTGAATGGTTTAGCAGTGTGCTAGCATGATGCATGGCCAGTTAGATCATGCTTAAGCAGTGACACATGTATGATAAAGTGTAATGTAAATTTTTATTTTATATATACCTCTTCCTACTATGTTGTTTAAAGAAAATATCTTGCTGATAACAATGCATTCATATTTCAGACATCAATGAATGTGATGAGGATCTACATATCTGTGGAGTCGGCTCTTGTGTTAATGAAATTGGAAACTACCACTGTGTGTGCCCACATGGCTACATGCTACTGCCTAATGGAAGTAAGTATAAGTCTCTGCTTAAGGTTCAGACAATCTTACGCCCTTAGGCTGGGGCCACACAACCGTACAAAAGAACATTTAGCTCAGATTGACTTTGAACTTGTATTAACACTAACTACTTCCATTGAGCATATTCCTTCTTGAAAAGCTGATATGCAGTCAATTCAATGATTTACCATTAAATTGTCTTTTTTCAACATTTCCTCAAATGAATCAGTATTGGCATTTATGACATTAATAACCAAAAGTTATCAAAACTCTGTAGTTAAGAGACAGCATCAAGACCTAAACTTTTTTTAAGAATTTTCAGGCCATTGCTTCTAATATATCATGCAAGCCTGGAAATTCAGGAGGAATGAAATAAAAATCAACAGTTCTCATACTTCCTGTGTGGTGAATGACAGAGGCATGACTTAAAACTTGTTGTAGAGGAGTGTGTGGATATGCGGAAAAGCCAGTGCTTCTTGGAATACAGCGATGGAGGCTGCACCAATCCGATGATGAACGAACAGACTCGTATGGTTTGTTGCTGTTCCATGGGGCATGCCTGGGGAACCCCATGCCAAGAATGTCCTCACCCAGATTCAAGTAAATATTACCTTACCTGAAAATTATTAGTAGGCCAGAAGATAATGTTGAGTTTATAATGGAGCTGTCTGCTAGTGGACTTATGTAGGATGTTGGTCTGAAGCTGCGTGGTAGAAACAAACACTAATAAACCTTTTATCAAATGTCTACTTGCCATGTCTGCAAAATGACAGGAAATGATGCTCTAGATTTTATACCAGCTGCACTCCTTTCAGATTTCTGTGATTAAAATGTTTATTGTTATTGTTGAGTTTCATATATGAACGGGTTATTTGAAATTCTTGGGTTATTTATTTTATTTTTATTTTTTTATAATTATAAATGAGAATATACAAATTACATGAGGGCATGAATTATGTAGTAGAATATGGTATGATTTTTTGTGAAATAAAGCTGAAACTGAAATAAAAAATTAGTTCATGTAATTTAAATTGTTCGTAACTGTATTAAAAATATAGTACTTATGAAGCACAGACTTGTAGATGCTGATTAATATGGAAGTGTATTCATAGTCCTACATGTGTGCAGTGAGCGATTGGTTCCAAAGATCTTTGTACGGTAGTAGATGGTTAATTATTACTGTGCTGGTACAGCAATACTAAAGGAACCATGCTTGTGATATGTTCTAGAGGAGGGGATCGCTTTATGTGGAGGTCCAAAGATGAAACCTGGCTATATTCAGAACCGTATTACTAATCAGACTGAAGAAATAGACGAATGCCGTCTGATGCCAACAATGTGTAACCATGGGCGATGTATGAATACACCAGGAAGCTTTGAATGTCAGTGTGATCGAGGATTTGTTTATGACATCAATGTTCATCAGTGCATTGGTATGAGAAATTTATTTATTACTTGTCAGTTATTCCAACAAGGACCCAAAAATGTACTGGGACAGACTTATCTTGTTATAAGCAGATGCTCTTGAACACATTTTCACCTAATGGCTACCTTCAGAAACTTGCAGTATGTTTTGCTCTTTACCATGGATAACTTATGCAGGGAATCTGTTACTCAGATACTGCTCATTACGCAGAAAACAGTCACATCTTTCCAGCTTGCATTGTTACCCAGAATGATTTGAAATTCAGCAATGAATGATGTTACTATTTGCTAGCTTTTTTTGGTTTTAAGTTGAAAGTTTTGTACCCATTACTCGTCCGTCATAGTTTGTCTATAAGAAAACTATGTCCCTCTGTTATGTAGTGACTTTTTTTGGTTTTAAGTTGAAAGTTTTGTACCCATTACTCGTCCGTCATAGTTTGTCTATAAGAAAACTATGTCCCTCTGTTATGTAGTGAGCCAGTAAGATCCTGCACTTGTTAAGACACTTCTCCTTCATTTTATATGTAAAATTTATGCTACTGCAATACTGTCATCCCAGCTGCTGAGCATCATCCAATTCCTCTACAGTGCCATTAAATTTCTGTACCCACTCAGAGATGTGATTTTCAAATATACTACAGTAAACAACTGTTTTCATTTAAATTATCCAAACAACATGAATTTATAAAAGTTAATCATAGTTACAGTACTTTTCCATCCGCATGAATAGAACTCTTAGGAATAATGTTGGTTATAATAAGACAGCTATGTTATTTCAGGAAATTCGTCTTCCTGCCCGGTGTTCATTATATTCCTCATTCATTTTACCTGCGTGACTATAACAGGATTTCTTTTTCTTAGATGACAATGAGTGCATACGTGTTCCAAGTCCATGTCGAGGCAATGCCCAGTGTGTCAACTCACCGGGAAGTTTTGAGTGTCAGTGTCCAGAAGGTTACAAACTTGGAATTAGTTTAAGAGATTGTGTAGGTGAGGATCTACTAACATTTATTATATTATAAAGGGACATTCAAGGGTGATTACTGAAGATTATTTGGCCCTATGAGAGCCATCTTCAGAGACCCAAATGTATTAAATTTATTAAGTTTTCTGTTCAGAGTCTTGCAACAAACAGTGTCATTTGTTTCAGACATTGATGAGTGCAGAGAAAGACCAGGAATCTGCAGCAATGGAGAATGTAACAATTTCCAAGGAAGCTTTCAATGTATTTGTCAGAATGGCTACCAGCTGACACCTACACGAGACTCCTGCCTTGACATAGATGAGTGCAAACGTCATCCCAATATATGCAACAATGGAACTTGTGCCAATACAGTTGGATCTTACAAGTGCCATTGTTATCCAGGTTTTAAGCTCAGCCACAACAATGACTGCATTGGTATGTTTTCTTCTAAACATTACTTTAAATTAACCATTACAATTATAGCTTTGTTAGAATGTCTGTCCTGTGTATAAATGGTCAACCTGCCATGAAGACTCATAGGGTCACTTATACCCCAGGGGAATTTACACATATGATAGGTGATTCTGTTGGCTGTCAGTCAGTATGGGCATACAGACAAAATGAAAAATTCTCATCACACCTGCCAGGAATAATGTCCTGGCAGGTGGTAGGAAGATGATGGTGATCTTATCATACATGTCAAGGCTTTCAAAGTAATGGTCAACACAGATGTTTATACTGTAAAAATCAACGCTCATTGTTTGTTATTGTGGTACTGTTTTCTTCATTTTGGTCTTTATTTTCTAAACCTCAAAATATCATAGCAGTATGAATGTAAAGACTTGTAATGACTGTGCATACTTTCAGTATTTTAAGGAAAAATCACTGTTTCAGTTGCTGGCATAGCTGCCATCTTAAGGTGATAATGCCAGTTTAGTTGGATCTAATAGAAGGAGCTTAGCAGTTTAGAAAAGGCTGTATCTTTATCAACATGCATTTCATTAATTATAAATAGGTTGAAGACCGAAGGAGTACACTTTTGGTGTAAAATATGACAGTAGTCTCACACATCTCTCCCCTCCTTCAGACTAGTTACAGCTGTTGCTGTTGGACAGCGTCACCATTCATTGGTCATTCATTATTTTGCTTGCTTCTCCGTTTGTGTTGAGACCACACATTATGTACATAGGTTGAGATGGACTGATTCTTACTTAATAAAAAGTGGGCAGCATTTCCACAAAATTGATAGCAGGCAGAGAAGGGGAAGTTGTAACAAAAGTAATGTTTGTATTAGTGGAACTTCCCATCAGAGGCATTATATGTTGGGTGACTTATTACGGACAAGAACAAATGTTACTACATCTTATAATAAATTGTTAATGATGAATAGAGATTTTGGAAGTGTGTCAAACAGTTGCAGAGGAAGGTTATAAATTATAGCAGGAAAAAATATAAATCAATCATTTTTCACACATAATTTTTATCTCAATTTTTTGCAGCCATAGTTCTCATAAAACCTCAATCTAACCTGTAAAATTATACTCTCAAAAAATAATATGCACACATTAAATGTATGCTTTTAGACATGAATTTTTGGTTAAAAATGTACCTAAATTGTGAAAGTGAATACATTATTGATTTCTGTTGTTCAATATATTTAATGAGAGAAACTAAAAGGTCACTTTTCAAGATAACAGAGGAACTAAAGTTAGAAGTTAGAAATTGTTTAACTGGAAAACAGAATTTTGCATTGTAATAGATTTTCTTATATGATTACTACAAGAGATATCTCTCTTACCTTTTAGATATTGATGAATGCCGTGTGATGCCCTTTTTGTGTCGCAATGGAAGATGCCGAAATGTACTGGGTTCATTCAACTGTGAGTGTGCAGAGGGCTATGTTTTGGCAGCTGATGGCCAGCATTGTAGGGATGTTGATGAATGTCATGAGGTGGGTGTATTTTTTTATTGCAACTTGTAGGTCATAAATGTTTCAATACATGTGACTGAACATCATCACTCTTGCTCTCAAGTTCAGTCAAAAAAGTCATTTAATGTAGGAAAACGGTATTACATTTTTTCAGCACAGATTCTCCAAAATTCTAAATTAGTTAAGAAGGGTTGTTTTTTATATGTTTAGATAGTTTCAGTAGTTGTGCTTGAAGTGATATTGTGTTCATCTTTATAAAAATGTCAGATTAGTATGCTTATCTCTGGAATCACAGTCATGCAAACATGATGGAAATTGGAAGGGATGATCAACATTAAGTAACAGCATTTATGAACAAAGTGTTAATACAGAGACTAATTACTGATAACCTCTGAACTTCATGTACAGTAACAGCATTGCATTAACTGCTACCCATTTCATGACAAAGTGCATGAAGGTCATTGCCCTGATGATGGCGGCAGTAAGTACCCCTGAAATATAAAAATAAGCATACAAACAAAACTGTTTGCACTATAAATGACACTACTGTAAACAGTTTCGTTTGTATGCTTATTTTTATATTCCAATACACTACATGGGATGCAAAGTTTTAAGGTTACCCCTGAAATGTTAGTCATTTTCTACCAGACTAAGTGGTTTAATAGCCCAGGAAACAGTCATCCTGTGTAGCCTTTTTGCAGAACTCCAAGATTCCATTGAATACAGTTTGAGAAACACTGCTATAGATGAAACTAATGAAACATCAGTATTCTTTTTTTGTCCATTCATGTCTGTCTGTCTGTCACACTTTTCACCTTGTCCTCACCAAGGCTAACCCCAAGGTACTAGGGAATCCACCAGGGTTACTGTAAGAGGGCAGAGCAATCTCAAGAGCTTGAACTCTTTGGGTTCTTAATCACACCGTGCTTTGACCCTGGGTCTTTCGAATTTTAGTGTCCTCCAAAGAGAAAACATTTTCAACCTTGTTATATTTTCACCTGATGTATTTGTGGGTTAGGTTCCAGGAACTTGTCCTCCTCCAGGAAAATGCCAGAATTTGATGGGATCATATATTTGCAGCTGTCCGCCTGGCTATGAACTTGGTCCAGATGGAAATGCCTGTGAAGGTATTGTTTTTATTTAACAATGGTTAATTTTCTTTATTTCTACTTAAAAATATTTTCAATTTTAGTTACAACAGTCTCAGCCTTTAATAACAGTTCTATGGGCACCTTTAGTACAAGAAGCACGAAGTTTTATTACTAATTTTTTATTCTGACTTTAACTATCATAATTTGAAAATGTAAATGTTTTAAAAAACACCATGTTTTAAGGACGAATCATTTTTATCTACAAGTATAAATGGAGGACACCATCTGATAGAGAGAACTATTCTCTATTTGTGGCCCAAAGATGAAGAGGAGCTATTTGACATGTGCAGTCATCATTAGTTATTGTTAGTATTGTCCCAACCTAAGTCCTTGGTTGGGGTTATAATCTTTGACTCAGATCTTGACTGGTCTGAGAAGAAATTTCTGTGATGGATAGAAGTGCAGGAAAATAGTTTGATCTTTAACAGCATAGCCCTATCATTTCCTAATAACAGGAAGATGTGAAATTGGCTCTTTTGTTAAGGAGTTATATATGTTTAATGAATTACATTCTTTTGTTCATACAGACATTGATGAATGTGTAGAGAATGCTGGCATTTGTGAGGAAGGAGCATGTGTTAATACAGATGGAGGAGTGATATGTGAGTGCCCTGAAGGTTACATACTCAGTCCAAATGGTATGAAGTGCATTGACGTTCGAGAGGAGCTGTGCTATGATGAATTTTATAGAGGTTAGCATTTTTCTACTATTAATAATATGTTTTCATCCAATAATGGATATTTTCTTTTCTTTTACCAGTGATTCCAAACCCATGTTTCATGATGTCCAAGGATTGCGTAAGTGGTTCTCAGACATTCCAAGTATTGCATCTTTGTCACAGAGGAATAATACCTTAGAAATCTTAATTGGTAGATAAATTTTATAAGCCTATAGTTTGCTGCTGATTAACATAACAGCTTATTATTAATCATCACTATCCAGATGAAGGGATTATAAGCACATCAACAGATGTGATTAATTTGCCTGATTATATCAGACTTCACTGCCTATATTACAAATCATTTGAACTGCAGTTTTTGTAGGTGAAGTCATTTAAGATACTTTTACTTTGAGATTAAAGAAAACTGTTGTTCATTTACCATTGATACTGGTTTTGTGGATTATGTGAAATGTTGCTCATGATGATTTATAGTGCAGTTTGTGTTGTGTCAACTAAGTACTTTGTTTTAGGGCAGTGTTCTCATCCTCGGATGATACCCATCACAGCAAAGAAATGCTGCTGTTCCATGGGTTTGGCATGGGGTCGACATTGCGAACAGTGTCCCCGCCAAGGCTCAGGTATAGTGTAACCTTAATATCTTTTACCTATAGTTTCTTTTAGGAAAGTAGTTTGTAGACATTGAAAGATAATCCTAGAAGAGGTATCTGAAGATGTCAGCAATCTTTTAAATTACAGCTTAACTTTAAAAGTAAGATGTTCTGGATTTGATAGAACTATTAGAATAAGTAAACCTGAGTTGGATATTAGTCACATTCAGTTTCAAAATAATTTCAAAGCCATAACCTAATAATCACATCATATTAAAAGTGAACTCTGTTGTTAGTTAATTGGTTTGAATAATATTATTGACTTAGAACCATGGGCAGTATTGGAATTTTGACATAGCTGTTACAAACTATGCTCAGTACATCCATTTATGCTAATGTAAATATGCAAGTGCTTTTAGCAGTCCAGGGAATGGCATTAATTTTTTGTGGTATCATCTTATTGCATGTAGTGACAGTTCACTTTTGAAGATGGTTGATACTACATACTTTCACAGCCTACACATTGGCTTTCAGGTGTCCCCACATAGAAGTCCAGAGGTGTAAGGTCACACACGTTTGTCTTCACTCATTGCCATCACTTACAAAGAGATGTATATTGTGCATGGTTTCATACGTGTGGGGCAACATGTGGGATGAATAAATTATACATTATGTAAAGTTGTTCTTTTGGAATTTATCAGTCATCTAAGGTATAAAATGACAATACTACAACATTCTGAACCTGCTTTCTGCTGTTGTCTTCAAGTAAAGAAGGTGGAAAGGGGACCTGAACTACAGGTCTGAGGCTAGCTCAACCAGGAGGACCAGCAGACAGGACTTCTGTCTTTTCTCCCTTGCTTTTCTTGAAGACGGAATCAGAATCCAGTTTCTGAGACGTTGTAGTTTTATTACTTTATAATCTAGATGATGGACATAGTCCAAAATTTTACATGTTACAATATACTTTTCTCAAAAAACTTTAAGCTTATATTAAATTATAATTGTTGATGTACAGGGATCTGGTGGTCTAACGGTGGGATGCTGACATTCTGTGCCAGAAGTTCTCAAGAAATTTTGTCAGATTATGTGTGTTTTCCCCATAATTTTTGTCATCTTACAGAAGGGGGGTGGAGGGAGGTCAGTATGACACACACTACATATTCTGTTCAGTACTATCATCCAAGTGATTAAGTTAAATCTCTTGTTTTAATAGCCCAGGATAAACTATAGGTTTACTCTGTCAACTAACATTTTCTTTGTCCCCCTTTCACCTTCATTGCTTGAGAGTTGCGTAGTGGATGCTTACAGAATAAATATAAAATAGATTCTAGCACTGCTGAGGGGCTACAGAATCCAGTTAATTATTCGGACACAAATTTCTGTAGCACTGGAAAACAATAATGAAAACTGATTACTTCATATGGTTTTGATCCCTATAGCTGAATTCAACAAATTGTGCCCACAAGGAGTTGGTCGAGGGGACACTGGAGAAGATCTTAATGAGTGTTCTTTCATGCCTAATGCTTGTGATGGAGGTGACTGCATTAATACAGATGGGTCATTTCGATGTGAGTGCGCTACTGGGTTTGTGCTTGATGGAACTGGCAAAAAGTGTATTGGTAAGAATGTTTGAATGTTTTTTTTTAATATGGTAAAAATATTTATTATGAATGAAATACAAATACTTAAAATACATTCTACATCCATCAGCATGCTCGTAAGTCAAGAATGACTATCTAATCTTTATCGAATTTTCAGGATTCATTTAGTATGATGTTCTTTCAGGCTGGTTTTTAACCCTGAAACCTCTTTTCAGACAACCTCAAATCCTACTTTCATGATTTCTGTCAATATTTAAGAACTGCATTTTAAAATGAGGTTATTGTTTTACCTGATTAAATGAAAGAAACATGACTGAGTTTCACATTTTGGATGTCAGTGAGACTGTAATGAATGTTCTGTTTCACCATTTTGAACAAACCTGGCCTGAACTGGAATAAAATGTTATCTTTATGAGATATATACTTTTGAATAAATAATGTGTCTGAGTCTTGCTAGGAATTCATAAAATTGTCATTTTAGTGATTCAGTTTTCTGTTAGCTGACAAATTATCAGCAAATTTGTATCTTTGATTCCAGATGACAATGAATGCATATCAGTAAAAAATATCTGTGGTAATGGCACATGCAACAATGTTGAAGGTGGCTTTGAATGTTCGTGTAGTGAAGGTTTTGCTCCTGGACCAATGCAGGTAACAGTGTATCTTACCTAATTACACATTTAAGTAGTCTTATTTATTGTCTTTCCTGATTATAATACATTGTAAGCTTTATGTGTGTTTCATAGGTGTGTGAGGATGTTAATGAATGTCAGGAAATGGGGAATCAGTGCGCCTTCCGATGCCACAATGTTCCAGGGTCTTTCCGTTGCATATGTCCATATGGCTATGCCTTAGCACCAGACGGAAGACACTGCCAAGGTCAGTTGAGACAAAATTTTAGGATTATAGATTGTGAGGCCCAAGCATATTCATTTCAGCATTGATCTGAAAGCCTCCCTACTCTTTGTTGCTTTGCTTTACTTTACCCTAAACTTAATCAGTATTTGATTATGTAGAAACAGTTGAACTTAATGCAATGTAACAGCTGTTTTTCAATTCCAGAAATTCAGTTTGACATATGCTTCAAGCACTTTGGCTGGAAAGTTGAAACATGTATATGTATGTTGTTAAGGTTCCTACTTGTTAAGTACATATCTTACTTTGCAGTTTTGTTTTAAATGCTATCTGATTAGGCCTTAACTGATGATATTTGGTATCATATTTAAAAATGTGTGCTACCAGTACATAAAAGTATATTTTGTCTTGTATTTGCCTACTTCTCTAGAACCATAATTAAGGTAAACTTTTGTCCCCCCTTTTTGTGATTTAATGTGATTTACTGATCCTACAGCATCTGAATTCTTGAAAATCTTATTTTATTTTTAGTGTGATATAAAAAATCTCTGAGCATATAAATCAGATGATGTTTAATTGTTTGTCCATATTCTTAGTTAAGTTTTTAAGGTCTGGTACTAAATAATTATTTTATTGTATTCTTCAAAGGGTTAAGCTTGAAAACAGAAGATAACTAAACAGCTCACACAAACAATGGAATGAAATATGTAAAGACTAAGCAAAAATTATTGTATTTTTTTTAAGTATTAGAAATGGATAATTAAAAGGAAGTTATTTTACCTACTTTCTGAAATGAACATTATTAATATTCTCATGCTTTTGATGCAGATGTGGATGAATGTGTGACACCTGCCAACAACTGCAAATTCATGTGTAAGAACTTGATAGGAACATTCATGTGCATCTGTCCAGAGGGTTACCAGCAAGTAGGACTCACAGATGACTGCCGGGATGTTAACGAGTGTGTTACCAATCCCGCCATTTGTCGAAATGGTAACTGCGTTAATCTGCAGGGAAGTTACCGCTGTGATTGCTATAATGGATTTGAACCCAGCCATGACCGCAAACAATGCATAGGTATGGCTAACATTTTGCAAGAAATGCATGTATTTGTTAAGGAAGGTTAACTGAATAACATGTTGATAGATTTTATATGGTAAAAGAATGGAGATTGGTTTCCCAGGAATGCTCTTCCTGTGGGGGGTGGGAGGCTAGAGATAAATTGAGCCTGTAGCAAATCATAATGCATAGAATATTACTCACATACCTGTTCTAGACCTTCATTTCTTACATAAAAGAATAATTTATATTCTTCCATTATTATACAGCAATTCCATCTTGTTTCTGTTGTCATCTCTGGCATAAAAATTTCTTAAATACAACAGGATGAGTAAGATTAATTGCAATCTTGTCTATTTTCACTAGCCTTACAGCAGTTAAATGAACTATTGAGGAATGTCTGCTCGTCTATTAATTCTGGTCTCTGATGATTAAATTAAAAGTAATGTTCATATTACAAAAGATTCCTAAATTAAAAATGAATGTTTTAAAATTGCATAATTTAAAAAATACATTTTATGTATAATCATGCTGTTCTAAGGGAATTAATAAATAGAACATTTGCACATAAATGATTCAAATCTTTCGTCTTGGAACTGAAAATTAAATTTAAATGTTTATCTCACAGCAGCTGTTTGGTTCAGGGCATGCATCATGGCAATTCAAACACTAGGATGAAGGGATTGAATTCTACTGTATTTCTCTGTGCTGTTGTTCTGTGTAGGCATAAGCCTTGTGTGGAAATCCCCCCCATCCAAGAAGTTCTACCAAATGCTAAAAATATTTTGAAAGTTGGCAGAAAAATTCCCCAGACAGGTGTGTCTCATAATGAACTATAACACCTATTAGGAGTAGTACTAATTATAATGTGTTGCAGATCGTCGAGTTGGCTTCTGTTTCCGGCAGCTAGTGGCAGGTCGATGCACAAGTCATACTGATGGGCTGAAGCCTGTGACTAGAGCAGACTGTTGCTGTACAATGGGGGCTGCCTGGGGACCTCACTGTGAGATATGTCCCTCTCCCACTTTAGATGATTATCAGGATCTTTGTTTGGAATCAGGATATTCAGTAGATGGCCATGGTAAGAGATTCTGTAACATCTTTGATACTGTCTCTTTAGAAGCAAACTGGATTTCAGAATACAGCAAATTCACCAAACTTCAACTAAAAACAAATTACCTCCCCTAGAGTCTTAAATAGAACTAAGTTTTTATTTTGTATGTTTTGTTTTGTGTATTCATTAACAAATCGGAGACATCTGAAACCAAATGGTTACCTAATTAAATGATACAAGGACTAACCCTATATATGTTTTAGTCCTGCCAATATTGAGGTTAGGATGGATGATATTATTTTTTTTTTTTTTTTTTTTTTTTGAAGGAATGTGGATAAACCAAGAGGCTTTCAAGAAATAGTGGCTGCAAGCACTGGCAACAGTTCAATAAAAACAAACCACCACATATAAAATATAGATTCCTATACTCATAAATATAACAATCTACTATTTTCAACTATTAATTTGCTGCTAAATCAAGGCTTTACCACTTATTTCTATGTATATTCAATGTGGTTTTGTTTGTTTTAAGATATTGACGAGTGCAATACAATACCAGATCTGTGCCGGAATGGAAGATGCATAAACACACTGGGATCATATCGTTGCATCTGTAACAAGGGCTATAAGCCTCATCATAGTGGGACTCGTTGTCTTGGTATGTTATATTCTAATATGTAATTAGTGCAAGAAATATGATTGCTTTGGGCTATGTCACAATAAGAGGAGAAGGGAAGATGTAAAGGGCAAGAGGGGAGAAAGACAGGAAAGAGTCTATGTGAGCATGTATAATGTGACTGAAAAAATGTTTTTCCTTTTAGTTTTGACACAGTTGGTGGCATTTTTATACACTGACTTTTACACTATAAAAAAATAAAAAATAATGATACTACAACAGTAGAACTGTAGAAAGTTAACAAACAAGTGTGAGAAATATTTTGTGCTAAAGACCAGTGTTCTTCACGGAGGAATAAGAGGTTTCACATATACACATCACTTGCATACTGGGCCACCTACAACACAAGTATTTACTTAACTCTTGCAGACAGTTTATCTACATGTGTCAAAATATGGAGGACAGACAGTAAGAAGTTACTGATTAACTTTTTACATTGGTAAGATAAGATGATTCAGATTTCAGTTGTTTAACATGACTCCAGAAATAGAATACATTGCATGCCACATAATTTGAAAGTAATATAGCCTGCTGTATCACAGGCAAATGATGCTATTTTAATGAAAAACAGTATAAGTAATTCAAGCTTAGAGGTTCAACATAACAGTATTTAATAGGTTAAAATTTTTACTGCAATGATTAATTACACTAAACTTTGCCATGTTTGAACTTTCAGATGTAAATGAATGTGAACAAATTCCTTCACCTTGTAAGTTCGCGTGCCAGAATACAGACGGAAGTTTTATTTGCTCATGCCCAATTGGATTTGTTCTCAATCCTGATGGTGTTAGCTGCCGTGATCTGGACGAGTGTGCAACAGGGCGGCATGTATGTCAACATGAATGTGTGAATACACAAGGCAGCTATAAATGTTCATGCCCTAAAGGATATAATCAGGTTGGAGATCAGTGTACAGGTAAATCATTTTTCAATATGATAAGTACTTCAAAGTTTCAAATACCAGTTCCTATTAAAATAAATTGTTTTCATTTTTAAAAATATGTGGTTGAAAGAATGAGCAAATGAGGTTAAATACATGTCAATTAAACTTATTGTTTTAGCCCCCCTTTTTTTGTTGTAGTTCATCCTGAAATTATATTATTTTCTTTAACTAAAAGTCTTAACATCTTGAAGATGGTGATCTTCTGGAATACCAGAAGACAGTCTTCTTTATACTTGCTGCTGTTACCATCTTGTTTGACTTAGTTGTATTCCTTAATATCGAGGGTGTTAATATTGAAAACATAAAACAAAGAATTAAACTAGAGATAAGCTACACAAAAATATTCTCTCCTCCCAAGAATTTAACATTGAACACATTAATACAGTAACATGAATGCATGGATGGCACCAGTGAGGGATTAGCGCAGTGCTGCCTGTTATTATAAAAATAAGCATCATACTTTAAATGTGTAACACACAGAAACAGCTGAAGGAAAGGAGAATGGATACATATGCAAAGTTTAAAATGGTACTACAACACATTGTTCTTTTACAGATATAAATGAGTGTGTGGAGCAGACTGGAACTTGTCCGCCACCTGGAAACTGTATCAACACGCTGGGAAGTTTTAAATGTATATGTCCTCGGGGATTCAAACTGGATTCAACTGGAACATTTTGTACAGATGCAGATGAATGCACTGATGACTCTAAATGCCCATATGGATATGGCTGTCAGGTACATCTTTAATTTTATTTTTATTCTTTGTCCCATACTTTAATTTTTTTCTGAACTTCTTATGCAGATGTGTTGGTAGTTGTTCATATGTAGGATCACAGCAAATGAAGTTTAGTATAGGATTTATGGGATTATGATCTAAAATTTTACTTGTTTCACTGAGGTTTATGTGGTCTCTTTGCCATGTTATCATCGTAACTGTGTTACATCATAAGATGCCTCACAATCCTCTAGGCTTGGATTCTTGTAGTAATGAACAGACATCTTTTTGCATTTTTTTTATTACTGATGCATGTATCAACGTTTGACAAGATATCTAGAAGGACAAAATGTAATTTTATGTGGTGGTTGTTGTGTTTTTTGTTTGTTTTTCCCCACCCTAGGATAAATTTAAATACTGTATATTTATACCATCATTATCATCATCATGGTGTCATATTTGTCTTATACAGAATCTGGTTGGTACTTTCCGATGTGCTTGTCCAGAAGGTTTCATTCAGCACTTTTACCGTAACGAGTGTGTGGATGACAATGAGTGCAATCAGTCTCCCTGTGGCTCAGGCACATGCTACAACACCTTTGGTAGCTATCGCTGCGGATGTCCTGATGGCTACCAATTTGACACAGCACTCTCCGTTTGCATACAGGTAAAATTTTTGTGTCAGTTATTGTCACTGCACAGAAACAGGGAATATTAAGTGTAATAAATATAAAGTTTTAAAAGAGTAGTCCAGATTATGAAAATTATGAAAAGATGTTTGGAAATACCATGATTCTGTTTGTGTTTGACAGTGTGACCTTTAATTTATATGGCTTTATTTATTTAAATTTTATGTTCAGGTAAGTGCTGGCTGTGCAGGTAGTCCATGTGCGTTTGGCTGTACATCGCTTGGTGGCAATAATTTTCAGTGTGGCTGTCCGACAGGATACCAGCGCATTGGCCAAGTATGTACTCACTTTTGCAGTTTGAAGGTTTCTGAGTCAGAGCTGTAATAATACATTTTTATTTTAATTAAATGTTTATTTAATGAATGAACTTCCATTGTTTGCTGGTGCTCATTATAATATTTTATTGTGTCAGAAAGCATATGTTTTAACTAATTAATTACTGAAATGACACAACTTGTGTATGACTGGTTTGATCCATTGTCCTTTTTTTCAGTACTAATTTAAACTTGTAATTGCCACATAAACAAAATTTAAATCAAAACATTTTGAATTTTATATAAGTTTAAGAAAAAAGAATATTTTAGGTTTGCTCAGCTGTGCAAGTTAAAATCTCATCAGTGGTGGAATAATACAGCACATGACAAGTAAAGTTACATCGAATAAATATGAAGCAGTATATTTATTTTAACTTTTATAACTAGTGATGAATAACTTATTCTCGATTCTGGATGGACATTTCAGATCACCATCTTTAATACGTTATCAACTGTATAAGGGCAACTTTTATTAAACATGTACCACCAAGTCAGCTTAAATATAAGTAGAAGACATTTCACGCTTTCATAAATTCTCTTTCATTTTAGGGTCACTGTCTGTCAACAATAAATCCAATAGCCCATAGCTATACAGGAGAGGATATAGGAAATGTTCCTACATACCCTATTGATTCTGAACATTACCAGATACCACAAGACAAACTAATTTCTACAGAAGGGTGTTTCTCTTGCAAGGTATGTATACTGTATATTAGTATGATGGAATTAAATATTTCTAAACATACCTAATGTTTGTTCATATTAAGAAATGATAAGTTTATAAATCTTTTTCATAGTAAATTATTGTAGATATTGTAATAAGAGAAATTATCTACTGCTTTAATACAGTTCATGACATAGTTGTTACTTTTGAATATATTATTCACAAAGTAAACTTAAGTATCCAGAATTTAAAACCCATGCATAGATCTTTTCCTCTTTATATCTGTCATAATTTATGGTGCTTTCCTTCTAATTACTGTGATTGCAGGTTCATTAAACTCAGAAATGAAAAGGATAGTGAAACAGTAAACATAATGGGAAAAACCTACTACTAATACTATACAGGCTTATCATTAATTAACTTTGATCTCCTAGCCATCTTTGTTTCATGAAAGTTTTCAGTCAAAGTTTGTAATGAAGCAGGCCACAATTTTTCAGGTTTTGCTGCTGTCTATTTTGATTGTGTGTGTAGATGTTCAACCACATTTTAAAAGCTGTGGACAATAAAAATCCAGTTTTTAAATTTCTTTGCCTGTTTATTTGTAAGTACAGATCAGACGAGAAATGCACAGTCTCATTCGTAGAAGATAAGTAGTAAATATTTGTTTCAATCTTAGATTAATGGTAAAAATCGCCATAGAAGATCCCTTCATGGGTTACTTACATCAAACTGGAATAGCACATATGTGAATAATGCATTAAATGACAGCGGAACTCCAGTCATCAAGAGACCGAGTACTTCATCACATCTTAAGGTATGCATTACAACAATGTTAACTATGTACAACTTATCTTTTTACTTCTGAATTTTTGCTAAAATTATTATGCATTGTTGCACAAGTGCAATGAAGTGATCACAAAGAGAGGCGGTTTTGACTTCTTTCTTCTTAAGCTTTTTCCACACTTGTGGGTCGACTTTTGTACAGAAGTCTCCAAGTGTCTGTCCAGAAATCAAAGTAACTAATTAGATATTCTGCATTTATTAGATATTGGAGATGAAATGGAAGTACAATGGGTGGGCCTTTGATTCATTTAGCAGGGAATTATTATACAACATTCTCAATTAATTTTATATCATCAAAATTAGTTAGACTAATTACAATGTGTTTAAATTAAAACTATAGCAAAGGCCATATGGGTAAACATTTGTCTGATGAACTTCCTATTCAGAATTGTTTGAAACAAGGAGATGCTTTATTACCATTGCTTTTCAACTTTGCCTTAGAATATGCCATCAAGAATGTTCAAGAAAACAGACAGACAGTATTTGAATGGGACACATCATCTTCTGGTCAATGCTGATGATATTAATTTATTTACTGAAAACATAAATTTCATAAAGAAAGACCCAAAAGGTCTATTAGGTGCTGGTAAGGAATTTGGTCACGAAGTAAAGGCAGATAAAATTAAGTACATGTTTGTGTCATCACCAAACCACAGGACAAATTCACTCCTTTAAAATGTTTGTGCAGTAATGAATTTAAGTGCAATGCCCTTTTGTCTAATCCTCTATGATATATTAGAATCCTTCCTTTACAATCCTCAGCCAGATTATGAGTTTGGTTGCATATCAGTCAAAATTATAAAAGTATTAGAAACTATTTTCAACATGTTATTTGAAGCTTTCTCTTTGTTTCTGACAGAAACACAGTCTACACAGGAAAAGGAAAGTAAGACATCATCATAATGAGCAGATGTATCTGAAACTCAGTTTAGCACAAACCAAACATCGAATGAGAATAGTAAAACTTCAGCCAGCTATAAAGGTAGGTTTCTCATCGACATGCGACTTGTTTAATAATTATGAACACTTGAGCTACTGGGGAGCCATTTTCATAGCTTCTGAGTCTTCACATTTTTAATACTGGGAGCACATATTTTATACACACAGTACATAAATGTAAACATAAGTTTAAGGCTTGCCAAGTGACATAGGAAGTCTGTGGACACTACACAATCCTCAGTAAGGTTCTAAAGATGTATTACATCTGCTAACACATTTTACCAAGATTTCTGACGCAGTAACAGTGCAACAGCCGTGTGGCGATAACAAACCCCAAACTAAATGCTCCATGTGAAAGTTACTGTTATCAACAAAATTAATGAAAATACCAGAAGTAGTTGCCAAAGTCTTGGAAGTTGTTTTCATTTGACAATTCATATCACAGGTTTATTACTTGGGGTGCCACATTCAATAAGGATGTGTTTGGAAACAATGCCCTGACATATTATTGTTGCTTCTTATGCAGCAGCAATTTGCGGTCAGTGCTTCCCCATTTACTATACTCTTCCAATTTCAAACCATGGGTCACCTCACGGAAGCAAGAGACATTCAAGTGTTCTGAAATGTGGCCGAATGGCCGTAGTTGAGCCAGTGTGCTCCAGGGAGCACCACAGTGCTTCTCTGGGTGCTGGGGTGCAGCCCTGGCACTTTTCTTAAAGGGACTGATGTAAAACATAGGCAAGGGCCTAAGGGAAAGCACAGTCTGAGCCCCTATATATATATGGTACAGAATGAATGTCTCTAGAAATGTAGCAAAAAGACAGAACTTATACCTAGACATCTCTGTTTTAAGCAAAGCGTCAGCGTTTAAAGTACCAGTATGTATATTTATGTTGTGTGTTATTTGTCACTCAATTCTGCATTTAATAAAAGTGTAAAGATGTTATTACACAATTCACGATTGTGTCAATCAACCTAGAACTGAGTGATAGACAACCGCAGCCCTTTTACTTTTAGAAGATAATTGCCATCTAAGGGTTTCTCAGGGTACCCAGATTTGAGTACAGAATTATATAGTCTTTGATCTGATATACATTTAGTACACAGAAATTGTTTTCACAACTGTAAACACTTTGATTATTTTTTCTGAAATTAGAATGACTTTGAATATGTGATCTCAAGAGGAAATGAGAATGGCCAATTTGAAATGGTGAAAAAACATGGAGTGTGGGCACTGCACTTCAAACGAAGACTCAAACATCCTGGGACATTTGATCTCATATTTGCCAGTCATCCTA
>NW_019059988.1:1129100-1140148 GCF_000696155.1 Zootermopsis nevadensis | reverse complement strand
ACTGAGACTTGTTGTCACGCAGTAGTTACCTGAAACTCACCACACAGCATGCATTTTGGGTAAGAATAACCCACTCCATTTTCATTTTGTCTAGTCAGTGCAGATGTTGTCTCTTTCTGTCTTGCAGATATTTTATAATAGTAACAAGATGCCTAAAATTTTCATCAAAGGAACAAAAATAGTTATGCCAGATTTGAATTTATTGAGTTAATTTATAAACAGTCTGTATATTTCAGTTACAACCCATCTGGTATTAACAGAATTATATTTATTTATTTATATTTATCTGATATTGGGAAGCTTTAAGAATTTCTTAACATGTTACATTTTTGGTTAAAATTAGAGAACATTAACAGTTTAAAGGAAGGCTCAAGAGAGTAGTTTGAATTATGAAAATAATGGTGTTTGTTCTGGTTTACTAAATCATGATTCAAAACTAAAGACCCATAGCAGAATTCATATGGCATGCAATATTTTTGTATTACTCACAAAAATAAATACAAAATACATTTAAAAATAGAACATGAATAACAATGTTGTTGTCATTCGCTGTATAAATCTTTCACATTTATTGAAGTAGTCTGTTCTTTGTAAATATTGGAAGTCCTGTGTTTGACTACTGTTTTCAGATTTGTGAAGAATTCAATTTATGTGCTTTTCTGATATTTGTCATTTCCACTAACAAGTTTGCCATTTTAATTTCCAGCTTTCATCCAATATCGTCCAGGGTGATGTTTGTGCAGAGTAATGGTAATTAAATTTAAGACAAAATATATGCACCACGTGCTGTGTCCAGAAGCAGTCCAATGTCCCTGCTTCTATGGAAAGCATATACTTCACTGCCAATATTATTAACTTAATTTTTTTCTTCGGTCCTTTGTGTATTTTAAATAAAACTGTAATTACTTGAAGGAGTATATGCCAAGTGATAAAGTATTATATATTTGTTTTCCTTTCTTTAAAGATATACATAAATAGTGACTATTTATAACAGTGTAGGAAGTTTCTTTGTCTGTATAAAATATATAAAGTGATAATACTTGGTGTGGCAAGCTCTTTTGTACAGTTTTGTCAGTTTGCTTCTTACATTGCCAGACAGTGTTTAGCTTGATACATGTAATAGTCTATTACATAAAAGTGAAGATCTACTACTTATTTTACCATTGTGTTCAATCGTAATTCAATTTTTCAATATACATTTCATATTAGGTGCCTTTAAATGTCAAATGTGCATAAATGCAAATTGTTTTCATAATTTGGATGAAGGAGGTACTTAACTGTATAAAGAATGTTATAAAACAGTGAAATTTAGTAAATTTAGTTGATAGTGAATCATAATTGTGTTGCTTTATTACGGATGGTCATATATTTTCCTCAAATCTGACTATATTAAACTTCTACCATGTAAGCACATTCAACATAAAAGCACTAGCAGCTGAGCCAATCATTGATTAGTGAGGTCCTTTTAGAAAAAATACATATAAGGAATTTTAACTGATTGGTTCTTATAATTTTAATGATTTTAAAACCATGTCTACAACTGACTCACTGGGTTCATGCGTCTTCCTTTTCTCAACCGTAAATCCTAACACTGGCATTGCCAATTATTCACAAACATTAAGAGAAGGAGTGACTATATGACTGAACAATAAGCCATCAATCTACCATCAACAATAGCTTCTTATGGAAACCATTTAAAAAACTGTTTACTCTTCACAGGCTTTATTCAGAACTTTCTCCGTTTCTTCTTCATTGCGGCCAATCAGATAAACGTACACGTATGAAGCAAACTATGACAACAATATGAGAAGAGGGAATTCTTATACAGGTGCGAGGCCTGGGTAATCGCCCACCCCGTGTTAACTAAATCTGATACGGTGTCTTCTCTGAACAGGTAACAGTTACTCTGCTCTTCAGAAAATTCCAACACTCATTAATGACATCACACTCACCCTTTGTAACTGAACAGTTTCAGTTCAGATGAGATTTTTGTAGCAGTGATGATAATGTCAACGTTGTTCTTGGTTTTTGAGCAATGTATAATCTCTGACGAAGGAAGAGCTGCCCGGGGTAAAAAGAAAGCAGAATCTTAAAAGTACAATAGTTTTCAATCAAAGAAGCTAAACATCCGTATCCTTTGCATAGTTCTCTTAAGGTACGTAATTATGTTCGTCCATGTACTCTGGGTTGTTTCAGAAGATTCAAAACTCTGTGGAATTGATTTACTCTTTCAATAAGGTTATAATTGTCCTAGAAAGTTTGGAATACATCAAGAAACACATCTCTTTCATTTAGCAAGAGATCTACGGAAGATTGGTGGTAATATTACCATAATTATTTCAAGAAATAAGTGCAAAGGCACTTCAGCCTCTGACAACTCTCCCCTAATGCTGTAAAATAAATACATTCTAAGTTAAAGAATTACTGGAAACTGAAGTACAAAAATGATACATTATTCTCAAGGTAGGCCCAACATTTTATTTACATCGAACACATCTCAGTACATTTTATTTTCAGTTATAGTATTATACAATGCTATGGGCCTGTCACTTTACACAGAAATTGTCTGTATTTTGTAACTATAATATATTTATGGAGATACCTGAAACTATAATACACTGGAAATGGCAACATTGTGTTGTAATTTACATTGTGTACTTCAAAGGGGTGACACCATGTAGTTTCATTGGTACATCATAACAACTATGTATAGCTTTTCCCAGTAAATAATATACATATTTTACCATAATACTGTACTAAAAATATTATTTCGAGATATAATACCAAGCAGAGACAGCTATAATGCAAGGAGATTCTGTTAGTTCACACCATTTTCTCTGATTATGTATTTGTATCCAGCAACTCTTTAAATTACAGACAGAACAAAAATGCCGCTTTCAGAAACATACAAAGACAGTGTACATCACCCTTACAAAAAGTTTGATCCACCAGTGCATCGTGTTAAGAAGCTTCAAAATGAGAAACCCCATGTCTGTCTTCTGGGATATTGCGCTGTGTATTCTTGTAGGAACTGACCGTTTCAGATATGCTTATTGCCTCCATCACCAGGGCAATGATTGCATCGCCCTGATGTTGGAGGCAGTATGCATATCCGAAATATCAGTAAGTTTATACAAGAATACATAGCGCAATAACCCTAAACACATTAATCTTCATATTGACTGCTATGAAGATCTGAAATCTTACCAGAACCCATATATTTTGACTGTTCTTAAAATTTGGTTTTGAAGGCAAGGTCTTTTAGGATCCATGGTTAGGATAATCCAGAAGAAAATACAAGTAATATAACATTTTTATCTCAGTGCTGGAAGTGTGCAAAAGTGATTAACCCTTTAAAACCCACTGGTAACTATATTTATCGCCAGTTTTAGTAATCATTTGGCCCAGTGTTTATTCATTTGTTTTATGTAAGTTCCTCAGTAAACACTGATTATTTCCTTATACAGCATTAACGAGTTGATCTTTGTAATGGAGACATTTTGTTTTCTTTGCAGTACAGACAGAATGTTTAAATATTATTTAGATGTGCTGTGGCTTCTAAGGGTTAATATATTCTTACTCTGAATTGATGATTTAATAATGGTTGTACATAGAGATACATGTGAACATAGTAACAAAGAAGCCATGTTATATAGTACTCGCACATTTTGTAATACTGAAACAAGTGTGCATACTGAGCGTTCTGCAACATTTTAATGGGACGTGATACGTAGGGGGCGGCTGTGTCTTGTTTGATTAAGAATCCCGTCAAAATTCTGGAGTGTTCCAAATTGTAGTTTAATAGACCAAACACCTCAATGCAAAAGTACTATGAAACCTAGACTTTTTCTTCAAATTGGAGACAGGTCTTTCATTAATTTTGTTATGGAAGGAATGTGATTTGTGTGATGGCTGTAGCAGGAAACCTCCGTTTCAGTATTCAGCATGGGACAGTCTGTATGACACTAAAATTGGTTTTGCTTGTTTCAATGATTATTAACCTTGCAGATTATGGTGTGAGTCCCACACAAAGCCACCCGCATTCCAGGATTGTTTTACTCCTATTGTTCATTGTTACTTGCTTCATTTGGTTATTTTTGTGCTAGCTTGAGACGACCCACACTATAATTTTCTCTTTTGCCCCTTGCTAAATGTATTAATAGATTTGATGAGTGAGAATACACTTTCTCATAAATCTCCAATGTGTCATATTACACAGTGCTAAAACATGTGTGAAAAGTATATGTTGGAATTTGTTTTTCATTGCAACTTAAACTTCTCTGCTGGTTTTGGTATGTTCCTGTACATATTTGTAAAGTTTCTCATTGTAAACTTTGTAGTTTTAAAATTTTATGTGCCCTACACGGACCGACGCTGAATAGGAAAATATATAGGACAAAAGTAGTGCTTTATTCCTGATTTATTGTTAGATACTTTTGCTGCCAATCCCCATTACTGTACTTTTGAGATGTTACAATTTAAATCGTGGTTTTGAGAAGAACGTGGACAATCAATTTGCAGGATAGAAAAAATTTAAGGTTTCTCTAGCTTCAGTCACAGTTATGACAGAATTATCAATTTTCATTTTACAGGGAAAAAAAGAAATAAGAGTAAATTTTTCGACATAAAACTCTCCAAAGGTATTCTGTATCAGATAACCAGATAATTCATTTTTGTCTTTTTTTCCCACAAACACCCCTTAATCTTTTAAATACGTCTCATAGTGTTGCATACAGTTGCTCCTTGCTGTTAGATCATATCTCATGTTTGATGTACATTTAAATCCCTCCGTGTAAATTTTAGTAAGGTTGTAAGTACAGATTGCCACAATTTATTATAAGGTTAGACTGGTCTCTTTTCCACCCAAAATTCTTTTACAGTACAGAAACAATTTATGTTTTACAAGAAAGAATACATTACGAAATGTGCAAAGATGTGACAAACACCTAAGGAATGACTGTTAATTAAATTATTCAGATGATAATAATAGTAATAATTAAAAAAATGAAAGCACCTGAGAAAACTGGCCGTTATGTTACCTGGTTTGTCGTGGCCTTGAGCTTTCTGCAGTGGTGATAGCAGCAATTAACAAATTAAGTGAGTAATAAGTAACTGCAGGGTGGAAAGAAGAAATTCTTACTCGCTACCACTGGAACAAACCAAGAATGTGCTTCCTTACAACAAAAAGGATAGACATATTCCATGTTCCTATGGCACACATATAATCTCATTCTATCTTATTTCAACTTCATTTCACTCGGTCTTCCAGCCATACCATGTAGTCCTAAAACACAATTCTCTAAATTGTAGGATACAATTATGCATTCAGACAGACAAAAATGCATCTGAATTTAAACCACACATGCGTACATGCCTTATATACTGAAGTTAAAACTTCCAAGTCTTGATAATAAAATAATTTGTAACAGAATGTTTGATGACTTAATGAGCAAATGAATAATTGGTAAAGTGTATATTAATTTAGTAACAACCATATACGTAATAAAATGTTGACTTAATTATGAGATAAAAAGAATAAATCATAACTGAAGAACACACGTGAAAAATTTGTAGTTAAAATTACATAACATAGCAGTTTTTAGAATGAAGACTCTAAACGAGCACCATTTAAAAAGCAACAGAGAAATATGAAGATGGTATTGGCGAGGGCACGAACTAATGTAAAGATAAGTGAACTGCCGCACCATATACAACAACATACATTGTGTCTGCAGGTTTATAAGTTTTGTCTAATATTGTTTATTTTGGAGATATGTGAAGTGACAATAAAAATATATAAAATATAAATTGTGGTAGATAAAGATCATTTTGTACAGGCTCACCCATACTCTGTTTGCTTTTTGGGTCTTGGCTTACAGGTCAAATGCGGGCCTCAAAATTTGCCAGATTTGCAAAGGGGTTCTGTAAATGAAAAAAAACTTTATATACTGAATGATGGATATTGATGTGTTCAGTTTCTGTGATTCATGTCTATGAAGTCATTTAGTATTTATAACCTGCTGATTGAAAAATTTGTCCAATACTTTTCTGCATTCTCCTAGAGTCAAAAACCCAGTCACTTCTTTGTTTAGAGGTTATAGTAATCTATAGGCCTATTACATAACCTCTAGTGTCTGATGCTCAACATTTTGCCTTGTGTTATGCATTATGAAAAATAATGTTTAATGTAACTATTTTTCCCGTGCCTTCTTCATCTGTTTTATAAGCGTAATACATTCTGAAGGGAGATGAGGCGGTGAAACGACCGAATATCAATATAACAACATAGTTATAATTACATTAATAACCACTACGATGAACATTTATACGTTTTTAGGTCTGTAAATCGTCTTCACTAAAAGATTTTTTGCTTTTACTTTTCTTGCCCTTGTTGGCAGCTGAACGCTTCTTGGGTTTGGGCATCACTTCACACCCGCATCCGCTGCGTACGCGGATGTAATCGAGCATCCACTCCGAGCCACCAAAGGAGTTTGGTGTAGACGTGGTGAGTGGGAGGGCTGTCAGGTGATGAGCCCTGTGGTGATGGTGTCTCTGCGGCTCGCCAGAGCCCGACTCTGCAGACGACGCGGATACTGCGGGATTTCTTACAATAGCGTACGTGTACGAGAATTTCTGAACACACCGTGACTGATTGTGTAATCGCCTTTCCAAAAACCGGCACGGCCTGCCTACAACATTCTCTTTACACGAGTATTCGTAGAATCTCTGACGTATGTCGCCGTTCCGGAAGAGCACCACGTACATGTCGTCTTTGTTTCGACCGCCCTCCGGTTCTACCATTTCCTCCACAGAAGGGCAACAGTCCACGGGGCGCCCCTCATCACCGCCTTCTCGACGCAGCAGTATCTGCATCTCCCGGTGTGTCAGCCGGCGACTCTCCCCGCCCTCAAAGAACGAATGATCTCCTCCGTCCTGGGCCCTGAAAAAAATCGCCAGGCTTTTGAAACGTATTATTCACACACTACGGCGGCACAAATGAGCTCCGAATTAAAAAAGAAACAAAATACGAGCAATCGGTAGGCATATTATCAATTGTTTTAGAATTACCTGAAGGTTTATGCCGTCAGTCACCACGTTTCGATTATACTCAGTTCAGTTCACACCTCTCCGACGAATATGTTAAGCATTTTTTAAACTCCACAGTCAGCTACCCTAGCATACATAGCCCCTCGTTCTCTTTATTTTAACCCTGTTTACCTCAGATCCAAATACCTTCGTAATTTACTTTTTGTAAAATTTAAATACGACCTTTCATACCAAGTTGTGTACATTGCCACGTTCTTTTGTTACATGGCAAAAATTGGCAACAAGGAACAAAAGGTATAGGACTGGAGGTGGATTTCATTAATCGCTCAGATGATAGAGGCAAAAAGCACCACTGAAACGTCAGTAAACTTTTGCAGTCTTGATTTTCTTCGTATTCGTTGCATTGAAGCACAAAATTCAAGCCCAAATTGTTTCCTGTTGCAGAGCGATATACAATATTATTTCTCTGAATTTCTTTAAATATGTTGAATTTTTAACAGAAACCCTCCCACCCCCCTTTTTCGCGGAATAATTTGCGTCGCGGCGTAGGTTTGTCGCTCTTTTTTTTTCGGTTGCTCATGCGCAGATGCAAGGAGAAATACACAACAGCCCGCATCCTCCCCTCTTGCTTCAGCAGCTATGCAGATATCGTGCCGCGTCACGCCACGACGGACGTATTTTGACTGTACTTCTCGCAGTGTTTACATGTATTCGATCACCCTGACAACTTTAGCCAGTTACGCCGACATCATCCCAATAAACACCAATATTTTCGTGTTTATAAATTATTAACTGTCATGTTTGTGTACATTTGGTTTCTCCAACTCCATTTTTCACATAAGGTCGCGTTTCATCATCACTTTCAGTGCAATCAGACACACTTTCCGGAATAATGTCACTATCACTATGTATAGTATCCAAATAATCCAAAATATCGGCGTCATCCATTCTTGAACTTGGACCAGCCATTGCCGAAGTGAGAAATCTAAAAAAACTGAACATATATACAATAAACTAAGGAAAATAACGAAAAGATACCATAAGCAGTATACAAAGCAAAAAAAAAAAATACAGCGAAATCCACAAGCAATAATTGTAAGCACGCCACGAATTCCACTTTTGAGCTCAACGAATTTCATTTGTTCAAACAGAATTTTTTTTTGACCTAAAAGATCGATCTGTAGATGAAAACATGAACTAAAGTATAAACTATCTGATACAGCCTTGTTTTGCCATCTGGGAGCCATGTTTGTAATTGAAACATCAGATTTAGTAGGCAACAACGGATCGGCCGAATTCGTCAAACGCAAACATCAGAAACATTAACCCCTCAGTCCGACAGAGACCGCAAAGGGTTAAAACCGCTACGCAGTAATACCCATAAGTAGACCGTACTTCAGTCCCACCAACTCACCGGCTGCTCGCTTTCGACCTATGCAGCTGAACAAACCAAAGACAGACAGAAAGGATCTGCTACCAGTCGCGAGAACAGGTTTCCGACCCTGGCTCTGGTACATCTGACATTGCACGCTCTGTTTTGCGTTCACATTCCGTTGAAGACTTGTGGGTGTTTGGATTCTCCTCGACTTGGTCTGCTTTCCAGCACCGACAAATAAACGCCACGAATGGCATTCTGGAAATATATATTAGGTATGTTTATAAGATGACTCTGAATGTGCTTGGTATATTTATTTTAGCCATGTTCCCGTCAGCATTCAAGTATTTTGAATAGTAGCGCTGATGTCAGTGAATCATATTCCCATTGAACACCGACATTTATGACAACGTTCTGCGGACAGTAATGATAATGGAGGCAGTTGCGTAAACAGTCACGTTTCAGTTAACACAGGCTTTTAAATACTAATAGCACAAGGGAGTACAATAACGAACATTCCACGCCACATTTATTTCCAGCAAGCATTTTAATTATAACTTTTATTTTCGAACCTTTCAATTCTCATCTAAGCTTTTTTTAAACAACCTACAGCTTCAAATAACGCGATAGGTTGTCACGAGTCAGGATTGACCAAATCGTTGTTTCATACATTGCAGTTTCAGATGGAATAAATAATTCTGATACTGTCCACGAAGAACTGAATGTATACGGGTAAAATCGGGTTCGAAACAAACGTTATTGAAGTTTGAATGTTTCTGTTGATAGTGCATTGTGATACGTAATTTTTTTGACTTTGTCCTTCGTAAAAAATATGAAATAATAAAAACTACAACGTTTCGGAAGCTGGGTTCTGCTACCTTCTTCAGGTAAAGACAGTAAGTTGACGGAAAGTCTATGCGTTGGGCCCTCTGGTTAATTTGACCTGTATTCTAAGTCATCTTATCTCCTTTTTTACCTGAAGACGGAAGCATAATCCAGGTTTCGAAACGCTTATTTTATATTTCCAAATGTCTTCGCAGCGACATGAGTTTATGTGCGGTGCGTCAGACGAAACTGAAGTCGGTGGTCGAGCTGTGTTCGCCAGGACACAAACGTCGCAGATTCTCATTTACACTAGACCCATTTCACTGACTTCAAAGCGTGCGTTGACAGCTGCTCCGTTCGGTTACTTCCCGGTTCGCTCGGGTTTCTTCGCCTTTTCCCATCATCGTTCGAGGGGTGGTCACCGAAACTCGTTCTGCACAAACCCGTGGATAGGTTCGATTTAAGCAATGGTAAAGCCGCTTTCGCAGTAATCGATACGTTTGAATGCAAATCGCTGAAGTAAACTTGAAACGACTTGGTTCATGTGAAATGTGTTACAAGTATAATACGTACATTTCAAATCTGCTCGGAGGGCTGTTGGAATTCGAAACCAGTTCAGCTTCTTACTTGACTTTAACTGATTTGAATAAAAACCTGGAAAATGTAAACTACTACTTGGATTCTCAAGGTTATTGGAACGTATGAAAACATCTGTCATTTTTTCGTTGGTAATATTGAGAAGCAGATTGAAAGGTAAAAGTTTGTTTTGTCAACAAAATTTGTTGTAGATAATTTTCACAAAATGGCTGACATGTAGCTGTGACATTTGCACATTTTAAAAGTGTAGAAAGTGAAATGTTATGGAATTTTGCAACATAAATGCGAGAGATAAGGTATTCATAAAATTACTTGAGGAAATCAACATTGAGGGGTTAACAGCACATTGTGTTATATAAAAATTAAGATCGTTAAAAGAGTGTACAGCCCGGAATTGAACGAAATCATTAAGTCGATGAAGTGTGGCTCAGGATTAATGGTTGTATAAGCCAAAACTCGTGTTCTTTGACACACTCAGGAGATTTTTATGAGTTTCTCTTTCTTCTGAGACTAACATTTCATAATTGTAGCGATACTAGATTCATCTAGGTGATTCATTTTCTTGGTCCACTTCTTACGGAAACATATTTCTTCTTCTTCTTCTTCTCATTTTTCCAATAAAGTTGATACTCCACTGCTGCGACCAGTTCCAGCTGTGTTGTGACAGTCATTTTAGGCACAGTTATTGGTTTGTTCCTCCGTCCGTGACGTGACAACAGTCAACCCCAATTTAACTGTTCACGGCGTAAGATCGCCGTGATCATTAGACTACTTCTCCGGCGTTCTTGCAAAGCTGGTAACTTGAGCTAAGTCTTGCAGGCGTACCACAGTGTCAGGTTCTGAGTACATGGAAATTTACAAAGAAATCTGCAACATGAAGTGACTTGAAGCGACCGTTTGTGTTTGATCAACCGCGTTAAGGCCTCTCCTTTGGGGATCGCACAGTGTCCTGGCACATGGGACACTTGAACCTTCCCTCCACCGTTCCAAATATTCATGTCTTCATGGCGTAAAGCTTGATTAAGCACAGAGACGACTGCTTATATATTTGGAATTCAGACTTAGGGTCAAAGAGGTTTGAAGCAGTTACGGAACGTTTTTGGGCTAGGAACAATTTTTCAAATCATCTTCATTGTCTTGAAGTTAGAAATGTTCCAGTGCTTATGATTTTATACCGTCAAATTAAGATCTTTTGGGAGGAACG
>NW_019059988.1:1113662-1125270 GCF_000696155.1 Zootermopsis nevadensis | reverse complement strand
ACCTTCGAATTCGTTCTACACGTACGTAACGCAGTTAATGTTCGTACGAGTTTCAGTTTTGATGTCAACAAGCTTTAGATATGGAAAAATCGTTTGTTGGCGAGACGTAATTTCAATTCTGAAGGGTTCTGACGACGGTAGATTTCAGTGACAGAGACCAGCTCCATCTAAGGGACCCAACAGAGTAGGTTCCTCTCACCTGAAGACAGAGACAGAACCACCCTCCGAAACGTCGTGGGATTTTTAAAGAAAATACGATGGAAAAGTCCTGAAAATTAATAATTTTAAATGCAGACGTAATTTCCTTACTTCGAATTTGAGTGTAACTGAAATTAACAAGAGTATTAAGGTGATGTATTTCATATTTAATTGCCCAGAAGGTGCACAGCCGTTACTCACTGAGATCCGTACAAATCCGTAATCAGAACAGAAATGCAAAATAAGCACTTTATTTGTCTGTGACTCAGTTCTATTGCACAAGTTTCTTAGACCGTGTAAAATTGTTCATATAACTGGGTTAAAGTTAATCTTATATGAAGTAATTAGTACGCTTACTGAGAAGTACAAGGAAAGGGCATTGGTTGTAGAGAACCCTTATGCCCTTGAAAGAAAAAGCTCACTATAAATAACCTAAATCATTAATTACAAGACATCCATAATCAGACAGCTGACCATTTATTTATTTTCACTGTGGATAGAGTATCCTTATTAACATAATTCTGGTTGAGATAATAATGTATTCATAGAGACGTTCAACATTCTACCTCGTAGACAAGGACGATGCCCAGAAAATATAGACACTACGTATTTATGAGGTTGAACAGGGTCTAAGATTATAAAAAAGTCTAGTGTAGTTCACTGGGCCTGAATGTATATTAAGATATCAACTCAAGGATCCCTAATTCTCAATATGGCCACCGACACCAATGTTAACGGCCATACAATAACACGAACTTGCTTAGGGCAGCTTCTTAACCACCAAGAATTTTAAAAACTCGGGTTTCGCATTAACGTGAAACAGTTGAGTAACTGGCTAATGTATCAGTTTAATTAAATTATTTCACTAATTTAAAATGGGTACAGCCTCAGATGCATGAGGTAAGTGGGCAAGTAAGGTTACTACAGAAAGAATACATGCAAAATATTTATGAGGAAACAATTTGGAAAACGGTTATTTATTTGGATGACAGATTTGATTGATCATTCCAGTTCTATAAGATTGTTAATTATTTAATAGTGGGCACACAAAACATGAATCAGCATTGTGTTCCATTCATTACTAACACGTCTATTGCATAAGAGCAAAGCGTGTTTCGAGGACTGCACAAATTTCTTACAAATCTGGGAGTCATTCCCAAACATTCGTATAAATTTATTCGCCAATGCTGAAGCTGCCATCTATACGATATTATCAGAGCTCCACAACGCGAGTTTAAAAATTTCATATAATAATGCTCACAGACAAAGAGCCTTGAGAAAAATACGCAGATAATTCTAGTCGCCAACCTGGCTCCTAGATTTGTGTAGACATACACACATTATTGCAATTTTAGGGATTCATCTCAAACTGTCAAGGCAGTACCAGTGGTTAACATGGCATTTAAGAGCACAGTGGTAACTGTATGTACCGTCTGCTTTTACAGTGCGGTTAGCTCACAGAGTATGGGTTTCATATGATTCTCAAATAAACAAATAAACAGCTCGTATTATTTCCTTAGAACAGAATTTACCAAATGAACTTCGAGATAGGAACTAAATTTCTAAGTATTATTTGAATAAGCATCAGGCTTCAAAGTCTTAAGCGTGTATGCTAGTAACAAGTACGTATTTATAAGGATTAAAATGATTAATTTTAAAGATAGTTTATTTTTCCTACACTGAAGTGACTGGAATATTTTCTACATACAGAGTAACGGGTAAAAAGATGCACCCTATTACAGTAAATGAAAACAGAAGAAAAAATGTAGCTCTATTAACGTGGCCTGTACAAGAATACACACAACTTCCCATCCCTTCACACGATAAGGATCTGACATTTCAAACTTTCAAACGCCCGTGGAATGCCTTCAGTGGTTAATTGAATTACTTCGCTACAGAGTGCATTCGCTTGTACGCACCAGACACCTCACTTTAATGCGTCCATCAACAGTTAACAGATGCATTCCGGTATCCTTACGTTGCATACTGTAAACTCCTCCAGATATCTGAACTTGTAAGACAGACTTTTTCTCTCGTTCGTAAATATTATATTGGTTGGTGAATCGAAAGCTTTGCGTGTTAGAAAATTGGTTCTCTGTTAAACACAGGGCTGGTGGTTCGTCTTTAAGGTAGCGCAGGGCCATTACATAAGTGGCCATTTCCGACGCCCATCCAGGCCTGTGATAATCTGTGATCCGCGATTATGATACCGTGCGAACACGATTTCCTTTCTCAGAGGCATCTACTATAATCAACGTCTTTACACGGCTCGAATTGATAGACACAAGCTCTTATACATCTGACGATGGCCACTGTAGGTCGAAACAAAAGAATAAAAACTTACTCGCTGCAAATAAACCGCCTTCTGAAACAGCATAAAATGTTTGCTTACGTCGCTTTCAACCGAGTAGGGCTACCAACT
This sequence comes from Zootermopsis nevadensis, assembly GCF_000696155.1. The sequence continues at coordinate 1,122,650 of NW_019059988.1, read as the reverse complement.
TTATATATCGCCGACGTTTCAGAGGTATTTACTGCCTTCATAATTTTGGGGAAAAGAGCAATGACAAATCTGGGAAATATTGTTAAAGATAATGACATTACACTAAAAACAAAAATCATCAAAGCGATGGTCTTCCCTGTAGTAACTTATAGATGTGAAAGATGGACAATGAGAAAGATGGAAAGAAGAAAAATTGATACATCTGAGCTTTGGACTTGAGACGACTTTTAGGAGTGGCATGGACTGCCAAGAGAACAAATGGATCAGTTCTGGAGCAGATTAAACCTGACTGTTCCCTTGAGGCCAAGATCTGGAAATTAAGACTAAAGTACTTTGGTCATATCATGCGAGCCGATAACAGTCTAGAAAAATCGATAATGCTTGGAAAAGTGGAAGGTAGTAGGCATAGAGGAAGACCCCATATATGAATTGGACAATTATACATATTCAATACAGCTGAATGTCTGTCACGAGGCAACGGCTAGGATGTCAGGGCCGCAGGTTCCAGGTTGATGGCGTTTATTACAGACGCAGCAGCAAGGGCCTTAATCCTGATCAGCTAGCATTTGTACAATCTGATGATGGTTCTAATGTTCGGAGGCAAAACTACTTGAATCTTGGTCTTACGTCGATCTTCCCTAAGACTGCTTCTCAGTCTCGTGAATGTACGTCTTCATTACAATGAATTGACTCACAGATCCTTAATTTGATGGACGTTGCAGGCTTTCTTGCTGTAGGGCCTACTTTATATTAACCATTCTGTTGTATGTCGACAGATACACGTCTGCAGGCTATATCCAGCGTCAAATACAACGTACACATTTGTATTTACTTTGCACTTTATAAATCTGTTTTGTAATATATGTTCAAGGAAGTATGCTATAACGTTTCGTATTATTTTAAAACGTCTCGCAAGGGTATCTTTTTTGACTGGTAGTATGTTCTAAAATGCTACTTAAATACTTTTCTGCATCAATGTTGTTAAAATAGTCTATTATTGCAGTTTTATCTTCATTAAACAATTTGATCTTTATTTTTCATATTCTCTTTACACGTGTTTTATCGTGTCGAGACTCTGTGTGGGGTGTTATTTATTTTTGTGTTTGCGATCTGCAATGATGTCACATTCTTTAGTTTGAGGCTTGTTTGCGCTTTATCTTTTTACTCTATTATGTTTGCAGAGGTGTCTATTTTCACTGATACTACTTTCTGACACTCCTAGCCCTTCTGTGTTTCTTGCTGTTCAATTTAATTTGTGCCTCTTTCACACGTCATTTCTTGTTCTCCTCATTTGTGTCCTATTTATATTTGGTGCCATGTTTGTTTTCCTTAGCCAGTTCCGTGTGCTTTGCACTAAATAGAATCGGACACAAATAAAGACAAGGGATAACTGTTGTCACAAATTAAATGGGAAAGCAAGAAACACATTAACATACGCAGGAGTGTCAAACGTAGGTAAACAACAATGAAAAAGGTAAAACAACTTAGAGACACTTTCATTGAATAATAAAATAAACAGAGTAAACAAACCTAAAACTGAAGTTCAGAACTTGTGAGAGAAAAAAGTATCAAAACAAGATTAAGGCACGATAAGAAAATACAATAGCCAATAAGGAGCCAGAAGAAGACAGAATGATAGCCGAAACGTAAAGGGGACTCGAAAAGTAAGAAATTGGAATTTTAAAAAAATAATATCGAATAAAGATCACTTTTGCAATATTTAAATTTTAAAAGAGTCTTTAACGATTCAATGAAAACATCGTAACGAGATATTTGAGAAAGACAAAATTGGGCTAGGAAAGTTTACTACGGACAAACAATTTGGGAGAAAGTATATAAATAATATAGAATATCAAATACAAAATAATGGGTAAAATTATAGTTGTGTATATTGCAATCCTTACTGCCTCCTTCATCAGAGCTATTCGATGTTTCTCGAGTATGTTGAACTGAGATAGGGAGAATAAAATGCAATAAAAATAACCTAATAAAAGGCCTATATTGAAATAGTTATATAAAATATATTACAAACCTATTAGTTTTGTACCTGTCTAATTGAGTTTTTTTTCTGTATACGAATTACTGCGAACGGAATTCCAAGCAGTGAACGTATAATAACGGTCTTTAATTGTAATTGAATATAATTACATGTTAAATTAAATACCGCAGAACATAATTACACTTGGATCCACAAATTTTTCTCATGTCGCGACGAAACATTTAGTTCAATATCCTGTTTCACTCGGAGGAATCTACTACCTTAATTGAGAGTCTCGGCATAAGCCATCCGCATGTTAACACCGTTAACTGCTTCTGTGAATGTTTTAACAGCCTCCTCCCTCATTTCACCGTCTCCCCCCTCCCCCGATTGATTAGCTCAGACGTGCATAACTGGGTCAGCATTGAGTGCTCGTTTGCCAAGTGGAATTTAATTTCTTACTTTCATTCTTTATTTACTAATGGATATTTTTGTTACTTGGTTGAACAGGTGATTTTCACTGTTTTGTGCTCTGTCGGATGACGACATGTTTGATGTACAGTCATGTAGGTCAAGCGAGTAGTGGTGGCATCTAAATGCATGATGTATAAGTCAAAAGAGGGGGGTTCGGTAGTAGTGGGGGTCGCACAGCGTCAGCTGCGGTGATGCACCTATCTAACCACAGCTAGAGCTACAAACCAACTAAAGCTGACACCCCTCTAGCGCGTGCTTCGGACGAGTCCATCTCGTACGACCAAAATCAGTTCTTTGCGCAAGTGCCAGCATTTCTCACGCGACCTCTAACGCGCAGTGTAGATTCGTTGGTTATTAGTTTCTTAATCCACTCTGTAAATCGAGACCAGTGTTATTTTAAGCAGGATTTAAGATTTTCACGTCGTCGATAATGAAGATGGTTGTCTTGTGGGTATTGCGCCGTGTACACAGTCTGGTAGAAGTTTACCATCGTTTCAGAGGTACGTATTGCCTCCATCATCAGAGTGCGTACCCTAGTCTTGAAGTTTAACGCTGAGTGTCTAAAAGTCTAATTCAGAATACATTTAGTAATAACGTGTTACCTGCTCTGATAGTAGGTTATATTTTCCAACGCAGAGCACGGGATGTTTGTAATTATTAGACTCCAACAAACATTCAAAAATTCTTGTGGAAATTCTGTTTCTCAATGCAAATTTTCGGACAGAAAATACGTTATCACAGTTTCCGCGTTACAGTCTTTTTATACCCACGCGGCCACTAATAAAATGTATCTTTGCAGACAGTGAACGCAACTTTCTGATCTTCAAACATACGTGGCCACTTACTTTTTCTTTCATTCTACATTCTCCTTTTTCAGAAACATTCCCTAAAATAATCACACAGTCTTACAACTTCTTGTTGCTTATGGGGTTGAAAAGCCAGATGTAGTCGGGACGAATCTGTGCGTCTGAGGACTGTTGGAAATAAAAGGTATGGAGGTCAAAGGGGTCTGAGGGGCAGTAGACAAGGTATACCATTACGTTCCACAAAGTAAACATTTCCCAGCGGTAGTTCTTAGTAGCTGGCTGCCTCATTTCCATTGTTCGTAATGTCCGGTTTAAATAGTATGTTATCGTATGGCCGCTGTTCTTCAGCAGCGTAAATCGTAGTCGCAAAACACACAAAATATTTCCAACAACGCAGCGTTCATTATATACGTATAATCAGCGTAGGTATGAGTGAAAGAGTGACGTACGGGCGATGAGTTTTCGGCTGCTCATAAAGAACTGTGTTTTTTAATATGTCGGGGAATTAACATCACAGCAATACACCGGGCAGGAAATAAATGGAAGATATGGGTCAAGGTCTCTTCTGAAGAGGCTACTGTCCTGAGAAAAATGTGAAAAGCATTTCATGTCAGCAGTTGTTATGAAAAATCACTGTACAGAAATAAAAATTTTAGTACTTCAGATTCCTAAACTTATTATACCAGAGATGTAAATATTTATCTCCTCATAATTATGTCTGTTTTATCCTAGTTTTGTCAGAATTAACGTGCCTTTATTATTTGTTATAAGAATGAGAGAGGGAAGTTACATGCGTTCTTGTGTCCAGGGCACTTTTGAAGGGCAGCGGAACTGCGTAAAAGCTCTCACCTGAATAACCATGGAACGAGAAAACACTAAACGTTGTTTTTACCTGATAGGTTAGAGGTTTCTTAAGCTTCTCAATTAGAAATGCATGTCTGTGGTCCTTACAGAAGGCACATTCGTAAATAACGTGTCGTAAAATTAAGATGGTTAAGATGTATTTATATTTATTTTGTACAGTCTATAATATATATTTATACGATTATTTATTTATTTTATTTCCTATGTCAATTCATACTCATTCCAAGAAAAATAAAAAAAATTAAACATTAATTCCACAGATAAATATAACGTCTGACTACAATAAGCAACTTACCATGAAAATGGAAAGCTACAAACGAAACTACGGATCATTATAATATATTGCATTAAATATCTAATAGTTTTTAAAATATTTTAAATTGATAAAAACCTGAAGACGACGGTATTACCCGTCGAAACATGTCGTTTTAATAAAAAGCGCTAAAAATATAATGTAAAATCGTATTTACGATTAAGAGCGCTAATATAATATTTTACACAACAAAATGTTTTAATATTATATAATTTTTACAACACCAATAAACTTCAAACGTGTGTGTATAGACTGTACAAAATAAATATATTTAACCAAACACAAACATGACGCATATAAGATACAAAAATTAAGATGGCTTTTTTCTGAGTTGTAGCGCCGTGTAGTCTGGTAGCATTTCACCAAACAACCAGACTACACGGCGCTACAAGCCAGAAGACAGCCATTTTGCTACTCACCGCCGTGAGAACCTCAAAATCTAAACAGTCAAAATTAGTCGCGTGAATTTTTTCCCAGGTAGGAAACTGAAAACCCAAAGTTTCTATGGGACGAACCAGAACAAAGGGCAAAATGATGACTTGCGTCCGGAAGTTTTGGATTCGGTATTTATTGCGAGTGACAGCTTAGAATGTGCAAAATCATTGGAGAACTTGCGAATAAAATGCATCGTATTGTTGAAATAGGCTGGCTACTGCTCAGAATGTTAAACGAACCATACTTAGCAGTAAATGAAATGTGAACCTCGCAACCCACAGGAGTCTTGCGCAACGATCAGCTTCACGAATAAGCACCGAATAAGCAAACAGCCACTATTTGCACTCAGCGCAGACAATAGCTACACTGTGCCGCAAGAGACAATGATCCCAGGAACCCATTTCCTCCTACAAGTCAGCAGCCTTAAAATTTAGTGTCATGAATGTCACAGAAATTATAGTTCAGCCTGGAATTCAGGAACACCGACTGCTCGAAGAATGAAGCATCTTTATTAATTCTATGCGTTGTTTCGTAATTCATTGCATCTGGAATCACTTTTCATTCCGTAACACTGATTTCAAAATCAAACTTATTCTTCACCTGATATCTTAGGTCCACACGGCGCTGATGATGTATAATTTCTTATTCTGGGCTGTGATTTCTTGTAGTCTTGTGTTTACCAACGTTTCAGAGTAACGAATCTCCTCCGTCTTCAGGATATAAATGAGTTAAAATGAAGATCCAGTCTTTATAGTCTAAAGCTGTGTATATCGGTAAAAGAAACTCAAAGCCATTTCTGAGTAAAGTTTCCATTGCGAGGACAATAATTTATCCTCCAGGTCTACAGAAAATCCGTATAGACCATTCTCAACAATTATATCAAAATTGTAAATAATTTTTTAATAAAATATAACATTACTTGATGTGCGTTAAATCTTTTAAACAAAAGTTTAGTAAGACAGATAATGTGGCGTATATACGTTTTGGGTTCAACTTTCAATGAATGAAAGCCTCATTTTCTTCCGACAATAATTTACCAGTACCAGAACGTGGAGTAATAACAATTTACCACACTGTTGATCTCATTCTGCATGATGAAATTCAAAATTCAGAGATTTCGTAATTACTGTTCACTGTCACCGCTTTTTCGTGGTCTATTACGTAACTGTACGCAATGCTGTGAAAACAGAAGATTCGTACGTGTTTTCGCTCGAAAATTAACTATTTAAATTCGCACATTTCGTAAGTCTCGTCGCGAAACGACGTCCACACAAACTCTTGAATGAGTGGTCATATCTCTGCAGTTGCGCCTTTAGACTCCAGTATAAATTAATGGGAAAATCTTGCAGAATTCACAACCACCTCTGCAGTTGCGCCTTTAGACTCCAGTTTAAATTAATGGGAAAAGCTTGCAGAATTCACAACCAGCGTCACTTGAGTTGACCACAAGCCACATTACCACCTTCTTCGTTACATTTATTCATTCACTTCCTCCTGTCTCATTCTGCTCGAACAGTCCCCTTGTCAAGGCTACGCGATGGTCATGTTCCCGGGGCCTTTTAAATACTGCGCCACTAGCTAATTACTAGGACGCCAGGGTAATATAGAAACAGGAGTTGTTATGAAGCTGGAAGAGACCTTTTCAGTTTATTACCTGGAGCTGGTGGCGATTATGATGGCGAAAATAACAAATAACATTGGGAATAGGAGTTGGAACACCCGGTTTAATATTTTTTTCTAGTTATGTCTGCTTTAGGCGGCGGGAAAAGTGTGGTCATATGCCACTGTAAGCTTGAATCAACTCGAAAACGGATAATTCGATTTTAATTAAAGAATTTTGTGAAAGACTGTTGAAATTTTTCAGATCCTGTTTAGACCGGACATTTTTGTTGTTCACTTGACATGACAGCGTAAGAACTCTTTTTGGGTTGATCTCAAATGCGGATTGACAAAAACGTTTGCGCAAATTGACTTTTTAGTTCCCTTGAATAAACAGAAAGAAATAAGTTTGAAAAATGGATTTTATCTCACTTTGATGAACATTCACTATGGCATTAATTAAAATTGGTCGTAATGATCAAAGATAATGTCATGCGTGTTCAGTTCAATATTCTTTTTTTCCGTTTTGGCGAAGACTTCCTTGCTTTTGCTTTCTTTTGAGTGTCGCCTTGTCGTGTTTTCCATCGCGAGTGAGAACAAGACAAATATCAGACAGGAAGCCTGGAACTTTGTACATACAACCCCCGAAGCTAGTCTTAATAAGATCAACACCTTCAGTCCGTACCTCAAAGAAAATACAACCCATAATCATTACAAGTATAATTTGGTTGTTGCTAAGGTGGCTGAATTCGGGAATGTAGATGTCCTTGCTGCTTCCATAATCAGGGATATGACGGTGATATCATCGCCCTGATGATGAAGGCAGCAGGGACCTCTGAAACGATCGTAAACTTGAATTAGACTTCATGGCGCTACAACCCAGAAGACAGCCATCTTCGTATTCGCCCCCGTGAGAACTTAAATTTCGTGTGCAAAATATAATAAATTTATTTGAACAAGTTGGTGTGTAATTTCCACAGGGCTCCAAAGGGTTGTATGTCACGCACATAAGGGCGCTGGTCCATTAGGTTCTTGTCTGTTATCGCTTTCTTCTGTTGCTGTCTTGTAGACAGTCGGACACATCAACAAATAACCCGAATAAAGAAACAACCCTCTTGGTTCTCCCTTTCCACCCTCCCATCTGATGGTCAAAGTCACTATGGCCGACACACCCTTCATTGTGCCTGCCACCCGTACAAGTTTGTCACGTGGAGTTCTTTCTTTCATTTTTCGATATGTATAATGATCATTGTGTCACTTCGTAGTTGGAAAGGTTGAATGCATAATGAAGTCATGGTCTTATTATAAAAGAACTGCCATACGTCTTTCATACACTTTAAAATAAACTAAATTTTACACACTCCGTTAACGCCTTTCAAAACTTAGAGAAAAGAATATAGTTCAACAAAAATATATTGTATCTTTTACATGAGTAAACACAACAATATATTGCGCTAAGTATCTTTCGTCTTTGAGCCAAAGTTCAAAACTTTGCCTAATATCGCTATATGACGCTTGAACTTCGGAGGAATTAATATTCACTGTCTACTGTTATCCATGCTAATGATTATTACTGGCTTAGAAGAAGTGACTTAGTTAATTAACAATGGTGGTTGTGGAAATGATATTTTGCATATCCCGCTACAAAATATTTTTCCTTAGCACCTGTATTTAAAAAAAAAATTATGGGAAGACCTTAGTAATGTCTCCTTATTTTAAAGTTTTCGTTATATGTGGTAGGGAGAAGATGAAGTTCTAGGAATTAAAACGAGAAGCTGAGAATAGGGACAACTGGAGAGCTCTTTTTGGGCAGAGCAATGGACCTGTCGTAAGACAGAACACTGAATAATATGTGGTAGGGATGGAATTACTGTACGCGGTTTTGACTAGTTAGCTTACAGATTACAACTGTTACATAAGACTAATGTAATGTACCTTTAAAGTTTCACACAGTCGCCATGTTTCTTTATGTTAACAAAATCTCCATTCAAACTTCTATGCGCTTTTTCTGATAAGTTCCGATGATGGTGGGTCTATACATGACTGATTTGTGGACTTCCTCCATAGTTTACTGTTCTTAAAAGAAAAGTAGCAGACGACCAATAATAATGCGATGTTCCTTGCTTCAGTGGTTCATTGTTTACCGCCATCATTCCGAAAGCTAAATATGTCTGTCACTTTCGCCGTACCGCCATATTGTTTCCACATACTACAAACGACTACTTTGACAAATATTCAATATCTATAGAAGAAGTTTTACAAAATTAATTTTTGTGGACCTTGAATTTTAAATCTCACAAAAATTAAGTTATCAGCATCTTTTCACGACACTTCTATTGTGACCATCGGAAAATTCGAAGAAAATTTATTCAATGGGAGAAAATAAACTTTGGAAAATCTAGGGCTTCAACTCCTGCATGTTGGAGGGAAACTGAAAAATGTCCCACTCATCAATAAGTTTAGTAAGTCGAGGTCACGGTAGGAACGTGGGACTTAAATGAGCTTTGTGCTTCAAAGGG
>NW_019059988.1:1097592-1113628 GCF_000696155.1 Zootermopsis nevadensis | reverse complement strand
CAACAACCTAGATGAGTCATCTTCATATTCTCTGCCGTGAGAACCTCAAACCTCACAGTAGATTGGATTCATCCGACCCTGCATACGAACCAGCGACAAGTCGTTATGATCACTACATAAACGTTTTGGTTCCATAAGAGGCCGAGAATTTCCTGACCTGTTCATAGACTATTAACTAACTAACTAGATGGCTTACGGAACCCGAAGGTCCATCACCGAATTAACCAAAGCTCTCCGCCGGACCCTGTCCTGGGCCAACAAAATCCAGTCTCCTTCAACTCCTATCTCCCACAGATCCCGCCTGACATTATCCTCCCATCTACGTCTAGGTCTCCCCAGGTTCATAGACTATTAGCAACACAAAATAGAATTTGTTGCATGAGGTAATGTTTGATAATGTTGTGTCTCAATGACTGAGCTTCAGTTCAGAACAGGTACTTACTTGATGTTTACATGACAATATAAGTGTTTATGATACCAGAGTCTTCAATGGCAAGAGTTATTGTCAGGGAATGGGTAGTGTACACTGCTGTTCGTTGCGCTATGCCAAAGTCAGTTGGCTGCTGTGGGAGAAATCTTACATAATTTAGTTTCTTAGCCGGATTTGTGGACCAATTCGAGGAAGAAAACTTTCTAGCATGATATGTTACTTTATAATTTTCCACTTCTAACGTGGACCATTGACAGTTTTCACGATGTATGGAGTTTATAATAACAATACAGCACAATGAAAATTCAAAGATAACTTAGATCCCTACAATACCAAAGACTATTTAATAAAAGCAAATACTATAATTAATCTTTGGGAACAACAATTAATCAAAATGATATTCATGAGGAAGTTAGGAGGAGACTAAATTCTGGAAATGCTTGCTACTTCTCAGTTCAAAACATTTTGTCTTCCCGTCTGATTTCTAAGAACCTGAAAATTAAAGTATACAAAACAATAATTGGACCTGTTGTTTTGTATGGGTATGAAACATGGTCTCTCACTCTGAGGGAGGAACACAGATTGAAGGTGTTTCAGAATAGGGTGTTGAGGAGGATATTTGGGCCTCGGAGAGAAGACGATGGTGTCTGGAGAAAACTACGTAATTATGAGCTTAAAAATCCGTACTCCTCCCCCAATATTGTCAGGGTGATTAAGTCGAGAAGAATGAGATGGGCTGGGCATGTAGCGCGCATGGATGGGACAAGAGGTGTGCACCGGGTGTTGGTTGGGAAGCCTGAGGGGAAGAGACCGCTGGGGAGACCTAGACGTAGATGGGAGGATAATGTCAAGCGGGATCTGTGGGAGATAGGAGTTGAAGGAGACTGGATTTTGTTGGCCCAGGACAGGGTCCGGCGGAGAGCTTTGGTTAATTCGGTGATGGACCTTCGATTTCCGTAAGCCATCTAGTCAGTCAGTCAATCCTATGCGATCAATTTTCAGAAAACATCTGGATTTAGTCGCTTGGCAGTCCAAGTTATAATGAATACAGTGGTTGAAGCTAGCTGTCTTCTGGGTTTCTGCACTGTGTAGCCTGGTGTAAGTTTACCGACATTTGGGAGATGCTTGCTGTCTCCATCTTCAAGGCAGTCGACTTGTCAGAGACTTTTTCTGCTTTGTTGATTTTCGTGAAAGTGCACGACAATTTTTATCTCCGCAATGAGTCTTCGTAACAGACTCTTTTGACGCAAAATGTAGCGTATCGAGATCGAAAAGCCTTCCTTCAATATATTTCATCTGATAGAGCCTGATGAAGAACATCTTTAGCCACAAAGATGGCTGTCTTATGGGATGTTGCGGCGTGTAGTCTGGTAGCCGCGCACTGCTTACTCATCGCTCCGATGATGAGGGCAGCATGAACCTCTGAAACGTCGGTAAACCTCTGCTACACTAACACGACGCAACATCCTAGAAGACATCCATCTTCATACCCACCGTCGTGAGAACCTTAAATCTTATCTTTAGTCGCATTTAAATAAAATTAACATGTTTTAATTTTCGGAAATCGGTAGTCACAAGCAAACGAACTTCCGAGATCGATTTCTACGGCCTTTGTTATGGCATTTGATTTATTGTATTCAGTCCCCCAAAGCGAGCAGTCACTAAAAGTGACAGGTCGCCATGACCTCCCTTCTGTACTCCATTCACAAACATCCTGACATCCGTAACACTCGTGGCAAAGAAGAAACGATAACAGAATAAATAAGCTCGTGTCTACGATCCTACAACTTGTAACTTATCAGATGAATAATCTTTCTCAAATTGAGACCAACGACTCAATGAAACAACTGCTTCAGTTTACGAGTTTTTGTTCTCTGTGGAATTGGGAATGCATTAAATTAGAAGTCTGTGCTGTAAGGTTTTTTACGATGGTGTGTTATTGTTTGTAAAATTGTTATACTTTTCTTTGTCATTCATCTAAATTATAAAACTATAAAATTACGTTTAGAAAACTTTATTCTGCTTTCGTCATCAGGTGAGAGACGGGAAGAGGCTACCTTAACCAGGGAGCCCAACAGATGGGATTTATGTCCATCTTCCTAATTTTATAATTTAGACGATGGGCAAGCCCAAATGAACACTTTTACACATTAGGCTGGAAGCGTAAAAGGAAAGTTTATGACACTGCTCATAAAACCAACAAGACAGATAAAAAATAAGTATCACAGGCCTAAAACTTTATGGGATTAATGTGATATTTACATAAATTTGTCATTTTTTAAATATGAGCATTAAACATAACAGCCCCATTTTTCCACCAGCTCACATACTGACATTAAGATAATTTACAATAAAGGCATAAAATTCAAATTCACGAACTCTTGTCTTTAATGTATTAACACTGGTGGTCCCCGCTGTTACGTTCCTGGAAACAGTTCGTAAAGCGAGTTGCGACGTCCCATAAGCGCAGTGTTATAATTTAGGGTTGCGTTCCCGACCGATAGAAAATTGACGAAAAATATAAATCAAGTGTTCCTGCCTGCAGCGAAACAACCACGCAACAGAACCATATCAGATTTATTAATTTTATAAAAAAATACAAAAATGCACACCAAAGGCAAAGTGACTCGTATAGTTCCCCTGATTTCACTGATTGGGCGATGTTGCGTAGTTCGTTTACATTTTCGTTAGAACGTGTTCCATTTCGTTCGGAATATTTCGGATGAGCGATTTCGCGTTCGGATGACGAGTCAAGCGGTTGGTATACGCGTCATTAAACAAGTACTTTGAGCGAAATTTCGTAATGCAAATCTTCATAATCGAAGACTGAGTTTACAGCTAAATGCAAATTTGTAAGGAATTTGAACAGGTTGATCCTACCAAAGCCGCAATGCAAGGTATTTCGTTAGTGTATTGACTTACATATCCGAAGAGTGAAACCTAAGAAATTGCCCTTTAAATGTCTCAGGCACAGCCGTGCGAGTGTAAAATTCCAATACAACTTTTCGGAGCCTGTCTTTGCCTCCATCATCGGGGTTAACATCAACACTGATGATGGAGGCAGAGATTCCAAGGAACGTTGGATTGGTGTTCCACGTCATTTATGGAACCCAAAGGTTTATTACCGTGATCACGAGAGCCCTCCACTGGTCCCTGCCATGCTTCACATAAATCCAATTCACATCTCCACATTTTCCTAAAATTCATTTTAATATTGTCCTCCAATCTGCGTCTGTCTTCCGAATGGCATCTTCCCTTGAAACCAAATATTTGAACGAATTTAACTTCTCCCTTATGTGCGGACATGTTTTGCTATACAAAGTTCGTGTAATTAGATTTATCACTTTCTTGAAGAACCACGTGAAATTCATTGAAGTGTGTTCCAAGGATAGGTGGACAAATTAAATTACCTGGCAGACTTTGTTTGACTACCAAACCGCAAGACGTCATGGTGTTATATCAGACATCTGTAATTAAGCATGAATTTTTCAAGTTTTATAACAATTATTCTGTATTTTTAACGTTAACTGCTTTAATTCTGCTTGAGCACGTGCAGTCAGTATATAAAGTCCTCGTAAACAAAGTGTGTTAACGTACTTCAACGATCACGAATTCTAAATAACCGCGTTAACCCAGAGGCATTTCTCAGTCCTTCCGTCAAAGAAACCATTGCTTCATGAATCACAATCTTAACTGGACCCTCACAATTCTAACCTACAATTTTAGTCCGTACGATGTTTTATTACTACTCTGAACCTTTAAAACATACCCATACGGATCGGTGGTTCCTCTACTCTTTAACCACTTATGTGAAGAAGATACGTATCTACACGTTATATTCCAAACACCTCCGAGCAGAGACTATAAAAAAGAAGCTTTTTCCGGATTCTTCAACATAACGACGTGGTATTTTGGATCGATAGTTACAGTTCCCTGTATGAGAGAACTAATGTTCTCACGGCGGTATGAAGAGGACTGTCTTCTGGGATGTTGAGTCGTATAGTCTGGTAGAAGTTTACCGACGTTTCAGACGTGCTTACAGCCTTCATCATTATATCTACGGAGGCTGGAAGTACCTCTGAAACGTCCGTAAATTTTATTCTATTTAGGTTAAAACTCTGTGACAGCTGGGTACACTCCATTGCAGTCATTCACCTCGTGGTCCTAGGAGAATTACGCTTGGGTAGATCCTCTATCTAAACTGCTTTACGTCTGTTTATCAAAAAATGGGAACAGGTTTTCTTGTCCCTACGTGCCAAAACTAAGAGTCATCATAAGTTCCTTAGGTCATCTGTACCACAAAGTGCAACGACACGACCAACTAACATATTCTATGCAGAGACGATGACATATAAAATGCAAGATTAAAAAGAATTAACTTCATGGAGCGAATTAATTCTTAAGATATTTATAGTAACTCATGTGAAATTTCTCGCTTTTCATTGGACTGTAAGGCCCAGTTCCGTGTTCACGTAATCCTGCTATCTACCGTAACCCAGCAAAGTTGATGGGCGGTCTAAACAAATTCTCCTTTCCCCTACTCCTTTTGAAGCACGTGGTAGAAATGTTACTACTATCCGTCTTGAAAATATATGCTTTTATCATTCTGGTACTTTCCCTATCACTGAAATGTTCTTTGCCAATTTACTAAATTAAACACGTTCTCAACACCCACGAACAAACAAACTCTTACTTGATAATTTTACTTGACAAAAATTACTGCTATAACTCACACAACTCAAGAAAGAATATTTTCCTTACGCGTAGTCCTTGAATTTGTTGAATACCGCGCTGTTCCAATAAATATGCACCCTCCCCAAGCTGTATGTATATAAAGAAACACTTAAACAACATCTTTAACTGTAACATTTAACACTTCAAGTCATTAATACCTTCCAACATGACGTTCCAAAATCGTTAAAACTGCAAAGAGTAATGTAATTGCTATTTAATCATTTAAAAAAACAGTAATCTGAAATGACACATAAAGCCAGAAGCGGGAACAGCACTTCCCCCTTCACGACTTTGTTTACATCACTTCTCAACTTACTTGGAATGCCGTATAGTACTTACCCTGAACTGAATGACATCGTCACACTAGACCAAAACTTCTCTTAGGTCAATTTCGATATTATCCTCCCATCTACGCCCATTAGGCAATATTAAAAATCATAATGGAATAAATAAGCAGAAACTCATTACGAAACCTGCACAGAATTCAATACAAACATCAGTCCGAGGGTTGTAGTCAGTTTGTAGCACCGTGTAGTCTGGTATAAGTTTACCGACGTTTCAGAGGTAGTCGCTGCCTCCATCACCAATCGACGGATGACGGAGGCAGCAAGCAACTTTGAAATGCCGGTAAACTTCTACAGACTGACTACAAGGTGATGCAACCATTCATTCATTAGTAAGACTGTGAATCTCTTCGTCTAAGACGGCAAGTTCTGTCTATAGTGGGATTGGCTATTCCAATCATTAATAACTTTTCATGAGATGGTAAAGTTGCGTCATATTGTGATATAATAAATATATATTATTTAAATCTTGTCCGTCTAATCACAATAAATTCTTATTAAATATTAAAATATTACAATAATTAACATTTAAAATATTTCGATAAAGAACATCATTTAATATTTTAAAAATTTTAAATGTTAATTATTGTAATATTTTAATATTTAATAAGAATTTATTGTGATTAGACGGACAAGATTTAAATAATATATATTAATAACTTTGTTTTTACCTTTTATAACAAAAACTATACCACCACTTTACAATCTTTAGGAGATGAAACAAATACAATTTCTTAAATTTGTTCTTAATCCCATGGAAATGACTGTAGTACCTTCTAATTAAGAATACTGAAGAGTTAATTTGGCCTCAATGAAGGTATACATCCTCTGCTTGCCGAGTGTAATTTAAAGTCGATTGTTAGTTGTCGTGACTGAAAGCGAAAGGAGGAGGACCCAACGATGGAAGATCTTAGCCGACAGACGGCGACTATGCCTGGAGTCGTGATACAATAACGACTCCAATATTAGACCTCTGAAGTTTACATACTGAGTACGTATTATCTGGTAGTAGCTTTCATTATATCTGCCTGGGAAAGGCATTTTCACTGCACTTCCATCCGATCTGAAGCAGCAGATCTGGTGCTGAGTTGTTGTATGTATGCCAGCGTTGTTTAACGTCAAATAATTCATCATTATAAAACATTTAAGTAAGGATAATCGGGTCAGTTCGTTTACTAACAACTGATCACACCAATCTCTTCAAAATTAACATAGTTAAACTTAAAAAAAAAATACGCTAGCTCGCTTTCAAAATTAAAATTTCATAGTTCTGTTGTGAAAATGGCATATTTTTCACAATATGTCAGCATTACATTTATTTATAACTCTTATGCTTATTTACTTAAGACAATTAACGGCCGCTTTCTCTTATCTCCATTAATCCTATACGATATAAGGTTCATTCAACGCGGATTCATCGAACAGCCTAATTCTAGGAACATATTCCCCTAGTTTGACGAGGGTTTACTGCAATTTATGATGTGTGGAATGATGCTTTTTTAATTTTTACCAGTTATTATGCACGTTCATTTAGAAGTATGCTTTGAGTGTAAGCTTTTGTGTTCTGTTCGCTTGTCCGGTCGCACAGCAAATTGATAGAAGGCATTATTCATACGCAACCGCCTATGGGGCTGTGTTTGAAAGAAACCGTTCTTCAGACCATTATATAGCGCGTTCCATTTCGCAGTGGTAATTTGTTTGACTCTTTGGTTTGGAGCGATAAATTAGTTTGCTTTGTGGAATGAAGATGGTCCAAAATTATTTACAGTCTATTGACAGGTAACAATCTGTCGGTAGTCTACTCAACAGGAATCTTCTTCGAGGCCTTTTTAATATGCGGCTAATGCTCTTTTCTCCTTCTTCATGAAAACAAATCAAATATTTAAGGACCAAAGAATAACACAAAAGCCAACAGCAATGCCCAAATAAGGATTTAGTTACAACTGTTGTTCACGATCTGCAGCTTCACATATTTACCTGAAGCGTTTCGTGTCTAGAGTTACTGAGAACATAACTGGTCAACTTAGATCTGATCCTCCAAGTTCCAAAGTAATAATTCGATCATATGCTCCAATTTTATATCACTGCATTAAAATAAAACTGAACGAAATAGACGATGCCCGGATGTAAAGGCGTCCGACTGTCCTCCAGACCTGTTATATCGCCTGATATTACCTTCTCAAATAACGCCGTCGTTTAATTAAAGTGTAGAACATAAAGTCTGCTGTCTGACTACATGCCAAGCTGATAATTGCATCATAAATTGGCAAGCGCTGCTCAGATCCTTCACAACACACAGCCAATAACGTCCTTCTCAATGGGTTAGTATTCGCTAAACCAAGACGTAAGCAGCTGGTTTATTCGAACACCCACAGGCATATGGAACGTGAACATGAAAGAACGAATATATGAATGAATGCGTAACATCCAACGCTTGTAACTCTTTTATTTCGATTTTTGACCGGATGATGTATGCAGAATCATTTTACTAAATTTTCTTAACTGAGCATCAAACCATGCAGTTCAGTGGAGGAGTGGAGGTGTAACTCCACAGAGTCTTTGCATTACGGAAGACGAGCGAACTTACAAAAGTCGTGTTTTTTTTAAATATTGTCCCACTTTCGACAATGGGCGATGTCCAACTTTACATTCACAAGGTGTGTTTTGAGAAACACACTCGTTGACAGGCTGAACCCTTTATCTGGCATTAAACTTGAACACAACGTGATGTAAGAGAGGCAATACAGACTGTGAAGCCGTCCCAAATTCCCTGATGTCTCGCGACCGACCGACAGAGTTCATGTTCAGTAGTTCTTCTTGGGGCTACAAGCGCACCATCCAGTCCTTTCTAATCTGATAACAAGGCCCTTAAACTTGAACATTAGCAACCTCATTTATTACATGAATAAAATAAGAATCTCTCGTTGGCTTCGTCTGTGTGGTCCGCAACATCAGTTCCACATACACGTACCATCTGTGTTACGAAACATGACAGTAGGGCTAATTAAATGAACAGAGTGTGGAAGTTAAAGCTCGATTAGCAAAATGACGTGCAATTAAACAGATCGTAAACAGATCTGAAATAATGAGACAGTAGGCAGATGTTAGCACTAGTGGTTATGACATACCAAGAGGATGGCTGTCTTCTGGGATTTTGCGCCATGTCTGGTAGAAGTTTATCGACGTTTCTAAGGTTCTTGCTGCCTTCATTATCACGGCAATCATCCTACGCCGTTGGGAATGATTTCTAAATTTGGACCGTCTTTGATTTTACTCGTATGACTTGTCCGATTAAAAGGAAAAAGAAAATGGAACAGTATTTGAGTTTTTAATTTCATTAGATGCGGATGTGGAATTATGCGTACTGAATGAAAATATACAGCACAAAGCCTTACGGTTAAACATGCTTCATTGTATAGCACCCACACACGGCAAGAAAATTCACTAATTGTTGAAGAGCAGCGTGGTTTTGCCAACTTTAGAAAGCGTGTATGCCTGCCAAAATCAAATATCTTTGTTTCGTTTGCATTTAGAGCAACTGCTAAGCTAATTCATAAAAGCGTTTTCGATCCTTATGGAACACTTTAGGCACATTACGTTTAAAACAGTGTTCAGTTTTAAATCTCTTCTGAAAAGTCCACCACAAAAATTGATTTGTTCTGAGACAATAAACACCGAGCTTATGCACTAAAACTTGCATTTCAGTTCCTTGGGTAGACAGCTCACACGGAGACTTGAATGTCCGTATAAGACAACACGTTCATTTTAGATTTAATTTATATGTTAAATGTTCTTGGTTGTTTTTGGTTATACACGTGTAGGTAACCGATTCATGCTGAGTGAATTAAGTTCGAAACTTAAAATATTATCTGCCAACTTTTTAACGTTTTTATTAAAGACCGGTTAAGGAATCTGGACTTGCACGAAATATTCCTGGCAAGCTATGCTAATAGATAACAGCTTGTAAAACATAAATGGCGAAATTTAAAAAATATATGAACTGCCATTAAACACTATTTTATACCCATACGAATAAGGAAATAAGTACATCGTAATTCATGTTTGGGAAGAACTAACAATGAAAAAATGAGTTACAAGAAATACAGCAGCTTGGCCTCACATATGATGGTGTTTCTGAATGATGCATTAGATACTTAGATTTCTGATAATGCAAGAGGATGAAAATCTAATAGAAACATGATGAATGACAAGGACAGGAAACTTAAGAATTAACTTGGATTTGAATAACAGTTAAAAAGGTAATGACTCTACAAGATTTATATAAACAGAAGCAGTAATTAATGTTACAATATTTTGTCCTATTTCTTCGTAACTAGCCTTTAATCTCACAGAGTTCAACTAAAGTGTCCCAAACACTTTAAAAAGCAGCACGTTGTCCTTACACAAGAGAAAAATAAATTAAACACAATACTGGAACTAAGAATTCAGACAAATTTGGGCAAACAGCATGGCATGTTTTACGACCTATTTAAGACTTGATATAAATGAAAAACAGGAATAATGCATATTTTCCGACGTTAAATAATCATCAGGTCTCTAAAATGCGAATTAACAAACAAAATTACATTTGCTGGAAGAGTTTCAGGTCAATAAATCGGTGAGAACCGGACAGGCAACAGTCTGAAGCAATAAAACAATTTCCCTCCGGTCGTTGCCAGTGTTGACAGGGCTCCTACAAATGTTCAGACGATTCTCATTTATCCGTGCAACAGTGACCTAAAATGTAAACAATACTAACGACATAGCAGAATTCTGAAAGTCCTATGGGCCTATGCCAAGATAATAATATAAAATAATTTCTGTTCAAAAGGCAATGAACGCGAACAGTGTACTAGTCTGATTGCTATTGGCCGACATTTCAGAAGAACTTTCTGCCTCAGTAATCCTGCTGATAGTAATTGGCTTCTCTGCAGCGTTGGTCAGTATTTACGAGACTCCACGTTACAACATCTCACGAGATAGTTATCTCCACTATCGTCGTCCTGAGAACCTCGTATCTCAAGTAGTTTTTTAGGAAACCAGAAGCGAAGTTTGTAAATTCAACAAATTATGTTACATCAGGAAAGTAGGCCTAGTTTATTCTGGTATTCAAGGACTCACATGCTGGATAAAAGCTAATGTGTGATCCTTCTATTCAGTTGCCAAAGAATTATGAAGAATTTTAGGTTGTCACGGCAGTGGTAAAGACCGTATTATTCTGAGTTATGACGCCGTGTAGACTCGTAAATAGATACCAACGTTTCCGAAAAACGTGTCTCCATCTACAGGGCTTTAGTCTACACGGCGTTACAACCCAGAAGAACATTTTGAAAAGGGTATAAAATGTAAAAGTGCTTATCATATTTTTTTCAAAACTTCAGAAAAATAATATTATACCAAGAAGAAGTGTTGTTATTGTATTGGACAGAAACTAGTGTGCAGTACAGTGAAGTCTACCCACACGCAAGGTTGCTTGTTTTTTCAGTCAGGTGGTCGTGAACAAAATATTGCGTGGCATCGTTGTGGAATGTGATTTGCGTATTTTATACCTCTTAATCGCTCTTTCCTCTGAGAAACTTATGAAACCAACAAATACAATATGGGCCCAACGCCAAATTATTGGTTGTAAAAAGCAGATAAAACATAGTTACCAACTGCTTTTAAAATCAACAACTCTGCGATTTGCCCACAATGTATCATTAGTTTTACATAATTCCCAGAGGAAAAACATATTATTTATCTAAACTGCATTAACCAGCTGATCCTTGTTACAGTCATGATTAAACAGCATTAACCAGCTGATCCTTGTTATAGTCATGATTTTTTTAGTTGAAAACTGAATATTTAAATGTTAGTTTTACGAGCTTATGCTTAAATTGTTAGTATAGAGTAAATTCGATCTGTTTACGAACCAAAATATATTACCCCGTTGTAGTTCGTACGACCCAAATTTTGGCTCTTTTGTCAGTAAAGTTTGCTTATCGCTGCACGCCAGGTTTTGAGGCATGATGCTGCTGTTATTTTGGACAATATTTTATAACATCTAACATATATGAAACATTTCGGAAGGAATCTCGGCTCCCGTCAATAGGCAATTATAGGCCTTCTACCAGATTTGATAAGTTTTCTGTTTTAACAATATTGTCAGCGGTGGCAAAGAACTAAGGATTTTTTTTCAATGTCTGTACTGGCCCAGTATGCTAACCACTAGACACCCCAGCGATTATCATACTAGTCTAATGTTGAAAATATTCCAGTTTTGATCCGAAATGTCGCCTTTAATATCAAAATAAAACGTAATGACATATATGCCACAAAATTATAAGAACCCGATTAGCTGACGACGCGAACTCCCGAAATAAAAGAACAGCCCTGTATCAAATACATTGCAGAGAGGAACGTTGAAAAGGTTTACTGTTTAGTCTCGTGGAATACACATCTTAACACCGCCGCATTTCAAAGTTGTCGAAAGACACTTTATACGTAACATATGAACGTGTTTTTCTACGAGCCGGAAAAACTTCCAATGCATAGGAATGTTTACCATTTATTATTATCAACAAACATAATTTGCATATAATATGCCTATTAGAAGCGTACGTATTTTATGCACAGTGAACTCTCCTTGCACGCAAGAACAAAAGCCTACTCCGCCCTGTCCACCGTGTTATAATTATTAGTTCAAATTGACTTCTAGAATGGCAGAACGGGGCCTCACTAGAGCCACGCGTTGAAACTGAAAAACCTACTGCACGCGTCCTAGATATCATCAGATATTAAATCTGCGTTGTCATTGGCTGGCTGCCTGCTGACGTCAACGCAATAGACAGCGCTGCGCTGTAAAGAGACGAATTTGATGTATTAAGCGGTTATATACAAGGCTATCAAGTCATTATATCCCTCTTGTTTTTCTCTGTTGGCACTCTTATCTCCCACTTCTCTTTACCTGCATTTTTTCTGGATATGTATTATAATTTACACTTCGGCGCCACGACGTATTGCGGCTGCAAGAATTGAGCCCGCCCACTTTGTCTGTAATTGGTTGCTGACACTTAACGAAGAGCTTATCATACAACGTAATTCAATGAAAAATAAATTAAATGCACAATATGATAGATAACTAGTTTTTCTTCCTGAAGGTAAAAGGTAAAATAATTAAACACTGTGTCTGTGAATATGGAAATATTTAATGAGTGCTTGCTATATCGAAGAGTCTGCTTACATCCACACTCCTTCATGTAAAAAAAATGATCTCTTGCAAGACAGTCAATGTCATATAAACCTGTCGGCCTTATCGCCTTTAACAAGCTTAAAGTCAGACAAACTTTACGTTCGAGTAATCAGACGTGAAAACCCAGTGGTTGTTGGCAGAATTTTGTAATGGTATTGTATTTATTTTGTACATAATATAACATACATAATTATATCAAGTGGCTCTCCCTTTCGAAGGGAAGGAGTGATTAATCGGTTATTCGAGACAGACATCTACTTCTTTTCGAATTAACCATTGTTATTACCTGCGCAGGTGATAAATCGTGTAATTAGGCAGTCCATTTAGTGCCAAGGTTAAGAATGCATGGAGTAAAACTTCCATTACTAAACGCTTTCTGTGTCTCTGCTTACGAATCTGAAATAAAGGATTTAATTTTTCTTTCCATTTCTATTCAACTACTGTGTTTACAGACACAGTGACTCAGCAATGGTTTGTCAAATATAGTGCCACGTGGGCCAATGTCTGCGGAAAGCAGGCTCAAACGTAACACCAACAGTTGATAACAACACCCAAATAATAACTTAGTTTTACATAACAACTCATGACCCATTAGTATGATAATTCTACAAGACATTGTCTATTCTAAACTCATACGGTTCAAGAAACTTGTTCTTGTATCATTAAATAACAGGTGTTTCCTTGAGATAATTAAAAAAGAAAATTAATATCAAAATATAACTAAATTTTGAGGATTTCAGTGTATCTTTTCCTTCTTCTTCAGGTTTAACATATTACGCCTTTTTCCCTGTTCAAAATCAGAATTACTTCTGAAATTATGTTTTAAAATTTGGCAAGAATACTTGGCCAATTTCAACAAATGTAATTTCCCCACTTTGAATATACTACGTGTGTATTTATCTCAAATTCTCAAATGATAATCATAATTTCAATTAATTTTCTTTGTTAATTCTCGTAAGTGAAAAACCTTATCCTTAATGCAATTACAGAACTGCTACTTTAGATCTGCAGTGATCTAAAAAAAAATTAAATAGGGTCTACTTGGATGCGTCTGTTGTAGACTACATAACAGATGTAGGGATAACTATTTGCGCCGTTTTGAGCGAAGAGAGAATTACCAGATTTAAGATAACATTTCGGTTGGGCGGTATTGCGCAATCATGACGAAGCCCTTTAACAGCTATCAGAATGTCTTGCTCACGCAATTTGTATGCAAATAGGACTGCGTTTCAGTGTCTCGTGCGATTATCACTTGTTCTAGCTGCTACAAACATGTTCTGTGTAGTTCTTAAAACGTTTTACACGATATACATTTCTATGAAACATAATTTACGGATAAGATTCGTGATATTGTGGCTATCGACCGATTGTAATCTATTAATTGTTTAGCACTAATCGATTAAGTGTGACAAAATACAGTGAATTCAATACCATTCTGTGTACAGGGTGAGTCAAAAGTATGTTTACAAACTTCGTGTGCGTGTTCCAGGATCAAAAATAAGAAATAATGTTCCTATGAAGATGGGGTCGCAAATGTTTCATTTTCGAAATAATAACCAAAAATAAGTTTCAATGTATGTCATTGAGATGATCTCTGACGCAATGGGAGAAGTGTTCTGGAGCTGTGTCGTGCATAAACCACGTTTGTCTTCTTGTATTCAGTGGTACGTTTTCGAAGAGACGTGGCAAATGTCTTCTTAAGAATCGCCTTTATGTAGGTCCTCTTAGACGCGATGGAAGCATGTCGCCAACAATTCCTGCACAAATTTTAATTAAAAATATTTTCTGGAAGCTGGATTCACTTTGACATAAAGTCATTCAATGAAATTTATTTTTGGCTATTATTTCGAAAATGAAACATTTGCGACTCCATTTTGATAGGAACATTTTTCTTATTTTTGATCCTGGAACACGCACACGAAATTTGTATACATACTTCTGACTCATCCTGTATAATGGATAGGAGTCTGGGTGGGCTCCAGAGCCGGTCTGGACGCAAAGGCTAGAGGAAAAATCCTCTTCCCCTGTCCGGTATCGAATCCCGATACTAGTCAGCCACGATACCGAATGACCTAGTCCATAGCAAGAGATGGGCTATTGATAACTGTAGGCAATTTCTCGCCATTAAACAAACGAATCGCTCCGAACCTGCGGGGATTCCCTAACAGCAAGACGGACACAATGGAATGTACCCACAGCCCGAATTAAGTCTCAGGATAAAAAATGTGGTATCCACAACGTGGTAGGTGCCTGGAAAGATGTGTAACTGGTAGGGAATCACGAATTTCCAGCCTTATTAAATCAAAATACTAATTAAGACATGCCGAGTTTAAAAACGTTTCTGCTGTACGTCTAGGAAGAATTAATAAATCAGTTTTCTAACATGAACAAGCAACTAAATAAACCATCAGCTAACCAGTTTGTGTATGAGATGTTCCTTCATGAGGTCCGCATTTTCAAGTCACGTACCATAAAATCTAAAATTTACAACAAAATACTGTTTACGAGTGAGACTTGGCAGAACACAGATTCCTGATTATGGGTGACTCGAGAGAACACGGAGCAAACTGTGCTTGAAACTATGAACATGGGAGTCCTTCTCAATCAGGGGTCCGCGAGTTGAATATATTATCTTTAAATATTTTAGGCTGTATTGCTTAAAATTTTAAGCTTCTCTTCGTCGACGGTGTCCTTGGTGTTTGAAAGGCTGAGACGCGTTGTAAGAATATAAAGCCATATCATATAGATCAATGACAGGATGTATACAGAACTGTAATTTTACCTATTGTTTCGTATGGGTGTTTAATTTGGTCTCTCAAGTTAATTCAGGAGAATTTGTATCTTTGCGTGATGAAATGGCATGGTTTTTTCGAAAATTTCGTTATGGGTAGCTTCTTTATCAAATCAAGTAGGAAAGGTTTTACGTATAATACTTTGAAAATTCTACACTTTAATTGGAATATGCCGTAACGATGAAGAATGTGCAAAATAAAATTGCGTTTTCCAAACAAAAAAGATACCTGTGGAGTGTCTACACCTAAAAAAATTGGGTCAAGAAGTCAAAGGATGGTCAACAGCAGAGGGTTGCTAGCTTTGCTACTGCGCGTGTTTTGAGCTATCTTCACTCTTCTGGGCTCCACTGTTCTTTTTACAATTTTGCTATATCTTGAAACATGCAATTTAGTAGTTGCTTCTTTTCACTTCCTCTCAGTTTATAACTTGTCATGGCTTCCACGCTGAAATACATGAAGATTCATTTATTAGTAAATAGTAGTTGGCTTGATAAGTTTATGATTC
>NW_019059988.1:1059623-1081900 GCF_000696155.1 Zootermopsis nevadensis | reverse complement strand
CCCCCAGATATAATTTCTCTTCAACTTTGTACCCCCAAAGTTGTTGGTGTATAATTCAAGTTATACATAGTATATAATCTACATATAAAATTAATTAAATAAATTACATTACTAATTATTCAGTGTTTATCATAAAATAATATATTTTTTTTAAATTTCACTTACCCCCTAAGATGTCTTCGCGTACCCCAGGTTGAATACCACTGATATAAACCAACGTCAATAAAAGGTACACAGAAAACTATGACTAACGACCGTTATCAATTAGACTTGAGAATACAGATCGGCTACCACGCCGGGAAAAATTGTTAAATGCGAAATAAATCGCTAGTTGAAATGGAAGCAGTCAACATTAAACAAGCGTACGGTTAATTCATGTGATTGCGAAGTTGAACAGCCTGTGGCTCGATGTGATAAGGACATAACTGACTATTGAATGTAGGAATCGAATATGACCGAGTCGTAAATTAATTATTAAGATAAATGACACGAATATTGGTAGATGAAGATGAATAACGTCATATGTGTGACTGTGCATGAAATACTACATGTTCATTCGACTATCTTGATTGTAATAATTTGTGTCTCAATTGTATAAATAAACCGAAGATTCAATAATTGCAATGGTAGTGTCCAGCAGTTTTTCAAATCGAAAAGAATGATGTCGCTTTATCCATTCACCCGAAAACCTGATCTGTTAGGTTTTATTGTGTATAGAGCCGGTCAGCTGCCATCGTAACGCGATTACATCATAAACCGTCGTAGCCGATGTAAAATGTAAGTTGAAGTTCCAATTTAGGAAATTTGTGAACGTTCTCTATACCAATCAAAACGAAGGCCAAATGACACGTTTATGAAGACTGTGTGTTTTAAAAAATCTTCAGGAATCCGTCAGGAGTCGAAAGCTATGCTGAATCTGATTTTCCAAAATGATTATTTGCGATCTAACACGATTCGACGATTTGCTGATAGATAAAACGTAGACCATTTCTTCTTTATTAAATGTGCACGTGATAGAGATCTTTTAATACGTGTTTTCACATAAATGGATCATGTCCGATCAATTGTTTCATAGACATGAAGTTCAGATTTCGTGGCAGAAACAGCCACAATTGTTGAAACACAGACAGGATTAATTTTCATTGTTTCGACGTTCAGATGATCCGAAGATATGCTTCAGACATAAGAAAATCCACAAGGCATTTTCAATAATCTTCACTGTCTTACGTCAGCTAAATTCGTAATCTCGGGGTGAAAAGCACACAACTTTTATTTTCTACCGAACAACAGATATCATTTAAAACGTCACCGTGAAAACTCAAGGTCTCGTGCGTACTGTGCAATTGGTTGGGTCGAACGATACGCAAAGCCGGTCAGCTGCCATCGTAACGCGATTACATCATAAACCGTCGTAGCCGATGTAAAATGTAAGTTGAAGTTCCAATTTAGGAAATTTGTGAACGTTCTCTATACCAATCAAAACGAAGGCCAAATGACACGTTTATGAAGACTGTGTGTTTTAAAAAATCTTCAGGAATCCGTCAGGAGTCGAAAGCTATGCTGAATCTGATTTTCCAAAATGATTATTTGCGATCTAACACGATTCGACGATTTGCTGATAGATAAAACGTAGACCATTTCTTCTTTATTAAATGTGCACGTGATAGAGATCTTTTAATACGTGTTTTCACATAAATGGATCATGTCCGATCAATTGTTTCATAGACATGAAGTTCAGATTTCGTGGCAGAAACAGCCACAATTGTTGAAACACAGACAGGATTAATTTTCATTGTTTCGACGTTCAGATGATCCGAAGATATGCTTCAGACATAAGAAAATCCACAAGGCATTTTCAATAATCTTCACTGTCTTACGTCAGCTAAATTCGGAATCTCAGGGTGAAAAGCACACAACTTTTATTTTCTACCGAACAACAGATACCATTTAAAACGTCACCGTGAATACTCAAGGTCTCGTGCGTACT
The DNA here is from genome assembly GCF_000696155.1 of Zootermopsis nevadensis. The sequence goes on along the minus strand of NW_019059988.1, from coordinate 1,079,913 downwards.
GTGCAATTGGTTGTGTTGTATACATGGGTCGAACGATACGCAAGGCGATTTGTCGCCTGCCAAGCGAAGTCGCCGGACAGAAATGCTGTGTTGTGTAAAGTGGCCGGCTGGCACTCGCAACAAAGCTGTTGGAATCTTGCCACAGTTAAAGCTACTGGCACCGTATCACGTGACAAACAAGTGTCGCGCTAAACCCCATTTTAAAAATCTATCGCATGTTAATTCATGGAAAATGATAAAACATTTTCATCTTGACTAGACAGAGGCTTAACAGACCAGAAGGGCCACTTACCAGCAACAGAACAGTCAGGGTTAGTGGTGACAGAACTTAACTTTGTTGTTTTATACGCCAACCCAACAGATCCAGTTGTCTTTTAGTTGATAGTTCGCAATTAATCATAAGAGAGACAGCCTTGGAAATACACAATTCTGGTCCTCGCGTTTTACCGAGGGAATCTGACCGATTTGTATTGAACAGCCATACGTAGTTACAGTATATGTATTTATGTTTGTCAGAACAATTCTGATTTGCATTTTGTTGGAAGATATAAATGATGTTTAACATTCATCTAATTGCACTAAATCGAAATAAGTATTTGATGCAAAAGTTACAGTTTCGACCATTTTAATTTTTGGTTCTTAATTCATGTAACAAATTATAATTAAGATGAAGGACTGTGTATTTAAAACATGAAGCAATAAATACGGAAATGTAGCATCAGGCTTAAAAATAAAATAAAATAAAATAAGAATTCGAGAAAAGTACCGTATTTTCCCGATCTTAAGACTCACTTTTAAACATTTTAAATTTTCTAAAATCAGGGTGCTTCTAAATCGAATGTGCGATTTCTTCTTCTTAAAACCTATTACTAAATCAAAAGTATGTCTTACAATCGAAGGTGTCTTAAAATAACGCAAATACGGAATTTAAACGTACAAAAATGTTTGATTGACGTAAGATCGCAATTGGTACAGCCCCTATCACAAAATGTGACAATATTTCGATCAAACGTGCTTTTGACACAATAATAGTTACTTAAAGCAACAACACAGATTACACGATGCCCATGTTTTGCACACTTGACTGATTTCTCAGAAAATTTTCAGGAATTCAGTAACAAAAGTCACAAAATATTTTCGTTTGCTTCAGACATCAAAGCACCATTCTGGTGGGGTACAGTACCTTCACAGCATTTGGTATACGACAAGAGTTGTTTATCTTTGTTGTGTTGTCGTTTTGAGGTTATTCTGGTGTGTCTGAGTCTACGTCTGGAGGTCCTTGCCAAACTTTCCTTTAGATTCCTTGCAAGATGTCAGTTTTCTATTCTTCATCTGCTAGAGGTCCATGTTTTGATCAAGCAAGTTTCATTGTCCCAAGAGCAGAAGCAAATAGTATCTAATTTGGCTTTCTTCTCCCCAAATTGAAGTAGACATAACCTCTCGAACGATTTCTGTGTACGGTGTATTGTTTTTGACAAGAATTTGCATAACATCGTAAGACTCGAAACGCTGATGGTGGGTGAGATCGCGCGATTTGATACGATTTAAGTTTACGCGATAGGTCACGGTGGTTTTCATGCACCGGAGCATTTACCTTAGCTGCTGACACGACTTGAGGTCGCTTGTGTATAAGAACTGTTGTCCATTACGACAGAATGTTTCGGAAACCGTCCGTGTGAAAAATGTTAAGACTTCTGCTATGTGGAAGATACTGGGATACTGGGAACGATCCGTTCTTCAAGTGCCTGAACACTGCGGGTCCCAACTTTTCGTTGGCTCGATCTGTAGACATTCGGTAGGACTCCTTAGACGAGGGATCGGCCCGTCGCAAGGCCTCACCTGTACACTGGACAGCACAACACAGAAAAACACGGACAAACATCCATGGCTTGAGTGGGATTCGAACCCACGGTCCCAGCGACCGCGCGGCCACTGCGGACCCCATGTGGAAGATAATAAGAGAGAAAGATGAATAAAAATGTGTTGGGGGAGGACAGACACGTAAGCATGATTCAGTTTGATTGAGTAATGGGGCCCTAAATAAATTGTTACAGGTGATCTCAGAATGTAACCAGACGCCCCTGATTGGAGGTCGTAGTAGTAGACTTATTTTCTACCTTTCTCAACATCGTAAAACTATATATCACGAAAGCTAATTTTATATAACATCAAGAACTCTTTTTTGTTTAAGGACACAGTTTCTAGATACAGTTACAAGGCAAACTCTCCTCTTATTCAAAAGTAGTTACTATAAACAAACTTATTTGCATTTCCAAAGGAAAATTATAACAGGACATCAGTACGTCTGCAAACAATCTGCAAGAAACGGCGATGAAACATTGTGAGAGTGTTGATCTACAAAGAATGTAAAGAAACCATTTGAAGGCAAACCAAACTGGTATTTTATTTGGCGTAGATTAGTTCTGTGAAGTATTTCTGGCCAGTTTATAGCTTTTGCTACGGTGCGGTGTAAGCCTAGCAAACATCTTTCAGAAGCTGCGTGTAAAGGAAGGAAGTGGCGAACGGATCAAAGAGGGGGAACGATACGCAGGAACAAGAGACCGACAGAGGAATGTGCGAGAGCTGTCACAGTCTCCATCAGATATATTTTCCCTTCCTATTTATTCATTTGGGAGATAGATAAAACTTTTCTGGGCCTTTATTCTGACACTCTTGACATACAGCAGTTCCATTCCTGTGTGACTGTGGGAGTTGGAATTTTGAATGCTACGTGGGGCATTCGGAGAAGCCGAAATAACAGTCACTTGTTCTGCTGGTTAATTCTCAGCAGTTCTTAACGTTTTCTAAGAATCAGACATAAATAGCACGCAGTCTATATTTTAAATGGACGCGCCGAATTAAATTAGAGCTTTTACACAGTGGGACATAATTCTTAAAGCCACTTACCAAAAGCGAGATGTTGGTATGACATTCTGCACATCTGGTTACATCCACAGGTTCACGATCAGCTCAGTCCATGTGGGATTTGTGGAGAAAATGGCATTGGAATAGGATTTTTCTACTAGGTATGTGGTTTTCCCTATCAATTACCATCCGTCATTGCTTCATATTAACTCATGCCAACTGGAAGATGGACCAAAGGGGCCGATGGAGATCCAGTTCAAGACACGTAGTCACGTCCCATCTTACCAAAACCGAACCGCGTTATCTGACATTTTTTCAATCTTTCTTTCTTTCTAAAAACAAAGATATTCATGGAACGAGGCAATATTTGTACATGTTTGTTCGTATTTATAATATTTCTCTCTATAATTGTGTTTACTACGATGACCATAATTTTAAACTAATTAATTAAAATAGTAAATAAACTCGTGATATTTCGGAAGACCTGGCCAGAGATGGTTAATATTAAAATGTATCTCAGGAAAATACTTTTGGGCGATGTGGTTTGGATTCATCTATCGGGGTCGGGCTTCTGTGAATACAACAAAGGCGTGAAATTTCTTGAGTAGTTGAACAAACTGTTGGCTTCTCAGGAATTTCTCTGATCCATGGCGACAGTTACTATTTGAAACATACATAATAGTTCTCAAACCCACACGTTTATCGACATGAAACATTGTATTCATCCAGTTTATCCAATTAAAGAACAGAGCTTCGTAGGCCTTGTAGCCTATCTCGCACAAACACGGAGTTGCACAAGTTGAAAGATTAATTCTAAAAGCGTGTATTATAATCTTGATAAAACCATGTTTGTCAGACATGGAATGTAAACCTGTCGATCGCTCACAGGATTTTCATTTCAAGACCATTGTTTATCAAAGACTTAACATGCGTGTTAAACCGGGCACTGCGAAAGATATTTATCTACACTGATTTCTAAGCTCGCCACTGAACACCTCTGTAATGCGAGGAGTTGCACAAGACATTCCATTCCATTCCATTCCATTCCATCTCACCTCCACAACGCACCTACCTAAAACCAATCTTAATATTATCGATCTACCATGTTCCAAGAGGTCTCTTCCCAGCCCATCACAGCCATAAAGTGTTTTAACTTTCCTAATGCATGCTGCCCCAACAACTGGACCTCCACATGCGACACTTCACAAAACGACTAAACAAATGACAATATATAATGCTTGCAGCCATGTTCCTTTATTACATTTGATCCACTGATTAAAATCGATGAGGCCGAAATTTCAGTTGTTTTTCGTTCGGTGAGTACTTGTCACAGACAAACACTTTATATGTCCCGAAATTTTGTTATATCTGGAAATTCCTTGTCAATATAGGCATTGCTAACTGCTTCACTAACAGTTTAAAACTATTTCGATGAGAAGTAATGTTCGAGAATTAACACGCGATCTACTCGTGAATGTGTAATGTCCGCACGCGCACATCTTCTGGGCGACTGGCGTGAATAGCAACCCAGCAAAGAGGTTACCTTGTCTGGGGTGATGGACAGAGTGGAAGAGGCCATTACACAAGGGTAGACCTGATTAATGACTTTATTTCCCTATCATGATCGTTGATGGGTAGATTTTTAAATGGTACGCTCTGCAGTAAGTTGCCTGCATAGGAAATAGTCCCTCGTTTCGTAATTTATAAACTGCTCACTTACTCAGTCCTTAATAGCTCTAAATATTTTCCTGCGAACTTCTGTCGAGGTAAAATATCACGTTTCACATACTATACCAGACCACCAGGAAAAACTATTTTGTATACCCTGATCTTCGGCGTTTTAGAAAGTAGGCAGGAACTAAATTATAACACGCATTTCCATAATCTGTTCTAATTAAGTTTCCAAGTATTTAAAGTTAAAAATCCCCTACAGGAAATTAACATCAGCAACATATATGAATATTTGATTTAGGTCATTGAATTCTAGGTCTTGGTGATTTATCTAACGACATGCCGGACAGCAAAATAAAAAGGCAGTGTGAGTAAAGCACCTATTGTCTTATTCACTGTGAACTAGAGAAGCATTTTTGAAGTCTACTATACAGAGTGGGTGGGAAGTAAGTAGGCATTGAGAAATGGTTATAACCTCCATATTTCCAATGCAAAGATAATGAAAATAATTTTTACATATACCTTTTTAAATGGAAATGCCTACTTACTTCCCACCCACCCTGTACTTCTCATGCACACTAATTATAATAAACCTAACGAGTATCTTGGTTATTCGCAATTGATTTAAAATATTATACAGCAGGCGGCTAATTTTATTAATAAGTACAGATTTAAACAATTTCTGAAAGGCAGACGTTTAAAATAAGTGATGGAAAATCTTTTAAAATGAACCAAACTCAAGCTAGATAAACTTAAACGAAAATATTTTCGAATGCTCGTTGCGAAGAAACGAAGTCATCTGGTGAAGTTAGAGATTAGTCAGCTAACCATTAAGCCGTTCACACCTATTAGGCCAGCGTGCAATATAAGCCATTATCTCGTTATTCCGGTGTAGATCTGTTATGTAATTATACAAGCTGATTAAAATCCTACAAAACCAAGGCGACGTAATTCATCTGGATACCTGCGACACAAAACAGATGAATTTCCGCGGAGCTACTTTACTGGCAGCAGAACAAAACCTCCATGAACCGATTTAAACGAGAGACTCCGTTAAATAATAAATACGGTCTAAATATTTACAACCAACATCTGCATAATGCTAACATTATTTTAAAATGCCGCGCGAAGTACGATTTCCGGAAATTGACGAAATTAAACCGAATTCATTACGAACAGCGGCGCTGTACGCAGAAGACGAGTCGTGTCGATACATGCAAAAGTGATAGACGTGTACTTACTTATAACTGGGTTAATTCGCTTGTAATTAGGATATAAGACAACACAGAGTGCGAAGTTACTTATCCTGTGCTTTATTGTGATCAGTGAAATACGAAACCTCGTGTGAATACAAACTGATAACAGCGAAACATTCGCTTTGTGCAGGTAAATACAAACGCGGCGTGCTGGTTGCTGTGTGCCGTTACACCTTGCAAATGGCTGCAGAGATTACACACATAGGAGGTGAGTTTTGAATAAATGGAGTTAACCTGCTCAGTAGTGATGTCTGAAGTGAATATTTCTCTGCGTATGTGTAACAGCATTGGAAAGGTTAAATACGTACCTAATAGGGCTACACAGTTTCCACACGTGTTACCTACCACCAATGGCATTCTGGGTAGCTTTATATACTGAGTAGCTCTGTACACCTTTCATTGAGGTAGCGATCAGACCGAGGGAACAGTTTACAGTGTTGCAATGGTTGCTCCGATAACAGCTTACCTAAATTAATTAATGTGTTCATAGCTCTTTGCAGATAAATGAGACGAATTAATCGAACAGAATAAATTAAATTCGAGGTTCACACAGCAGTGAAGGTTTTATGTTGGTTTTCTAGGTGGTACCTATCTATATAAGGAATCTACACGGTGTTACTGCCCAGAAGACCAAAGCACCAATAACCCCGTTATTAGATCTACCTACAGACTTTTTTATTTATATGAAGTGATAATGGCCTGTGTGAAGTAAAATATGGAATACGTTTATGAACAGCGTCTGTTTTTGGGTGAACTTTATGGCATTCTTCCTATTACTATCAATTTACAGATGCTTCAGTCAATTACAACATACCAGTGAAATCGCAAATAATATTGTTAAACATTTTGTGATTTGCCTCATTCTATATTTAGGTAATTCTACGGGACAAACAAAAAATATTCTTATATGAAAACATTCCAGTGTAATTATGGCATTCAACACGATTTCTAAAACACTTTGGTTTATTATGGTAACGTATTTCGATATTAATATACCATCGTCAGGCCACTTTCATATAATGCGCCAGGTACGTGCTTGAATTATGATTAAAATTGTATTATAAATTTTCGTAAGTTTGAAATTGAATTAAAAATTTATATAAATTGAAAATGAGTCAAATTAGACTACTGATACAGTGAACAGGCCCATTCGATGCAAAAGGCTTTTACAAATAAATATCTTATTGACTGCGTAGACTGATTTTGTGTCGTTGAAGTAGACTGCCTATTAGATGTATGAGGTTGGTAAAGGTCGCGATAATGTTTTTGATGAAGGTAATATGCATCCCTCAAGGCGTAAAGCGGCCCTTCCACGTATGAGTCTGGCTCGGCGAGCTTGACTCGTGAGCCGGGCTCGGATATATTTCACCAAACATGCATAGCAGACTAGTCTCATGACACCCCACCCACAAACGAGTTTGGCTCTATGGAACCCGAGCCGAGCCGAGCCGGGCTCGCAGCCGTTTATTTGGGAAAAATCTTAAAGAACAAACCTTTTTTAACTCTTTACGTGGAACTTTCTTGGGACAGCCGCTTAATTGGGCCAAAGTGTTCTAGTCCCGATGTGTCCCAATTAATCGGAATCCACTGTATTAACGAAGCGTGCTTTCTGGTATCGGGTGAAATATTTTTCATCAAAGAGATGACTGAGTTTCATCACGTGTAAAATGTGCCCAGCACGCTGACTTTAATAAAATTGTTGAAATCTCGGTCTCCCACGGTTTTACTCTGTCTGTCTAATGTGTTCTGCGGGTGTTGCAATAATATTCTAGATTAAATCGATGTGCCGCTGTGAGGTAATCTTAAAGCCGTACCCATTAAAACACATGAAAGATTGTCGTCTGTTGTTCGTTCAGTGGTTGTGGAACGAATGCTTTTAGGATGGGTTGTCACTCACCGCGAAATCTTGCGCATGCGCGTATATCGAATTCCTAGCAGGGATTTTCTCCTGGTCTGCGGACTGTACATTTATAGGTTTGTGCGGTTTATTTTTCGATGTCAGCAGCGCAGATTGTAACGGCGAATGACAGAATTAACTAATAAAGAAGTGAAAATTTTCGGAATGAAACAGTTATGGCTTATTTCAGGGCACAATAAATTAATTTGTTTGGAGGGACTGAGGAAATCTACGATACACAATCATGATTGCCCGTCTTCCGGCCGAGATTTGAACCCGAGGCATTCCAAACGCAAAGCAGGAGTTCTATTCGACTGTGTGCATACGCAATTGTGGAAATATTTTGTGATTCTTGGAAAGTTTGATATGAGTGGAGTTTTGACGAATAACACCGTAATTTACTATGGTCGCATTCATTAAAATTGCTCACACAAGCACTGGAGCCTAAATTTTGGTTTATGACTACAAAATGAGCTGTCAGAATTTAATGCGATGATTCATGAACTCGTCTGTGATTCATCAGACCTATTAAATAATTGTTACTAGTAAGCTAATACAGCATAGTAAATTACGTATTGTTATTTACAAAAGCAATTTTTCAGGACGGGAGAATTAATACAGATCTAAATATTCTTACATCACGTGAGAGTCCACCATAACAGATTTTATACTACGGGACAATATTAAGAAGATGGTAACCAGTTAATGCACAAGATGCAAATGGTGTAGGAAGAAACATGAAGTAATTAAGACAATTAAGATAACAGGTTGTTTTTTTTTGGAAGTTTTGCCAAGATTTTTTTATAAATGCAGGCCAAGTATTTAATAGCTGTGAGTCAGTTTTTCTTCGTCTTTTACGTTGATGACAACTTCGTACATGCTGAGAATACGAAAATTAGCCCCATTTAAGAACACATGTCGAGTGGTAGGCACATTATGTTACCGAATAATGTGTACTGTCACACACGAGTGAAATTGTTTACGTAAGATCTGGCCACTTTGATGCCATTTTTGGTTTCTAAATGAAGTACCTACCTACAACAGCAATACGTAAACATCTGCTCTCCATTCCAATTATCGTTATTCACGCGCACGGACGGGAACACGCGAGTCATCAACATTTTTCTTCGAAGCCGGAAGACCGTTGCCGTCATCTTCATATTATTCCAAAGGTACATAATTCTACTGACTTTCTGGACGAACTGTAGAGTGGTGCACCCTGAAATTCCTCCCTTTCTGCTCTGTCTGCGTCTGACAATTACTTTCGCTTGTGATCCCATAATAATTATATTCGGACCTCACGTAGCCCCTGGCTGTCACACCACACGCAAGATAGATCCTGCATTTAAAATATGAAGTTTATTAACCAGAATGTTTTGATTTGTGTACGCTTTATACGACGGAGAACACTCCATCTGTTGATGTACTTTATGACTGTTACGTATTTCGTCGTAACTCGGGCAAATGGGCAGTTGGACACAAAGAGAAGGGGTGACGTGTGGGATAGTCCAGTATTGGGTTACAACAGTAAATACGTAGCTTAAATAAAAGGCAAAAATATTGGCATCATCGTCAGATATATTAAAGGAATAGTGACTTCCAGTTCAGCAGATAAACAACAATTATTTCTCACAAATACCGATCTCATGCCTGAGTCTAAGCAGATTTAAATCCTAAACGCATTTTGGCTGATACCACACACAGGGCTGTAGTGATATACTAAATCAAAATACTCTTTTAGAGTTCCTTTTTCCGGTGTTGCAACACGTACGTTCTTTAAAACTGGTAGTCTTGCCTGTATCGATGACGCATATCCGGTGACCGATTGGAAAATATCGTTCTGCACGCGTAAAAATAAATGGTACTCAAATTAATACCTTTCACGAAACTCTCACTTACATGTTTAGCCTAACTGTTTGGCCATAATCGACGACTTTTCCAAATAAAAGTGAATGCCGATAAGTACGAGTATTTTACCACTGCCACTATATACATCTTACATCTTACATCTTCAAGGTCATTTTATGCAGACGCTCGATAGAACAACTATCAGGTGTCTTTTAACTGACCTATAACACAGCATAGTAGAATGATTCAACGGTCTCGGCAGAATTGTAAGCAGGCGCCAGTGTGCCCGATAAAAAAAAATGAAATCTCAGACTCATTAGAGCATTTATAAATCCGTACTGCAGGCAGCTTACAGGAGAAACAGTCACAGAAGATTAATACGAAATACCAATCATCTAAGGAGAGAAAAAATTGTTGGGTGCATAAATTTATTTTCTTTCATTCTGACACTACAAAAAAGAGCCCGTTCACAACGTGAATGATAGATTCAAGCTTCCGTAAAAAAAGAAATGTATACTTTGCAAGTGAAACGTGTTTTGGGCGTAGCAAAGCAAATCAGAAACAAAATTAAATCAAATACTGAGACGAAGTGGCGTGATATAGCGGCGTGCCGGGGGGGGGGGGCTTGATAATCTGACGGCCCTATTCACGAATACCAGGAGGAAGTCATTTTGTTTTCTATGAAAGTAATAAACTCTTTTCGTAATTGCATGTGATACATGGAGACGCCTGCCATACTGGGTCCCACAACTCGTATACCTGTAGAGAGTTGAATTAAAATTTTAGTGTAAGACATTTAATTCCTGTCACGCACAGTTTAATGACTGCTTTTGGTGTTGTGTAATGTGCATACATATAAACGTTTTCTTAGATAATTTACGGGTTATAGATGTGAAAGTATTGACATAATTAAACAGATAATTAGAAGAATCTCGTTAATGTTTTTGATTTATGTGTCTTCATTTGGGCAAATTGTTTTCTAGGTTAATGGTGCGCACAATTAAGTGATAATTTATTCTAGTTTCCTTTATCCTTATGAAATTCATCTGGTGTCTGTAATCGGGACATCCGAAGGTAACTGGGATGATGTTATAGGATTTGAGACTTTCGCTTCGAGTACAATCAATAAAATATTCTCGGGCAATCAGCCGCGTTAGCTGGTTACCGTAGTAAACCGACGTTTCGGGAACAAACTTTGTCCCCATCTTCAGGATTCTGATGTGACTGGATCCTCGGAAGTCGCCGCGTCCTGATGACGGAGGCAGTATGACCCCAGAAACATTGGTTAACATCGACCAGACTACACAGCGCAACAACCCAGAAGACAAAAATCTGCACATCGCTCGTTGTTACTGTGCCGACAAAATTCGATTACAATCAAATGGCGTTATATACCTACATCCAAACAATGGAACCCAGGACGTCAAGGTTTTGATGTGTGCTATATTTTATACGCTGCAGGCATGGACCAACGCGATGATGTCATATGTCCAAGTCAGACACAACATCCACAAGGGATCATGTTGTGACGCTGATGAAAGGCGAGTATCATCATTGCGATTGCCATGGGACAATGAAGTGAGTTCGTAAATTAATCGAACCCAACACAAAGAAGCGTATATTTAGGTAGCATTTTTTATAATTGACCTGTAGGAACGAACATGGCATTCGACCGCATTTCTTCTTGTCCCAAAACCGTATTTAATCCGAATCCGTGCAATACTCTTGGAGATGAAACATTACTACTGACGGGTTAAATATATAACAAGCATCATAAACATATAATACTGTTCTTAGGTTTCTGATTGTATTTTAACATGTGTCAGGAACCAGTCAGAATTTTCTGCGCAGAATTTATTGAATTTAATTTTCAATTCATAAATTTTCGCCTTACGAACAGTATTAATCGACCGAATTACGTTTGAAAATCGAGGGATGGCTGTAATTAATTTAATCGCGACTTCTTTTAACGATGCTCTGTGTAGCGATGTAAAAAATGACTAATAAAAATGAATGGTACTCTGGTTAAAGTTTACCGTCGTTTCGCTCTGCTGATGGAGGCAATAAGTATCTCTGAAACGTCAGTAAAATACCAGATAAGACGGCGCAACAAACCGAAAGATTCATATTCGAACTGGTAATTATGTGGAAGGAAGTGGCCATTTCGTGCTTTGAGACAAGGTCCTCACCCACCATTTGCCTGAAGGGGCGAGGAAGTCACATTATTAGAATTTCTAGAGGCCAAAATTTCAAGCCGGGCTTTCCGGAATACGAAGCGGGGATGTTATCCTCTCGACTGCAAATTTCGCTAAACAGTGGTCAGTGTTTATTGCTCGCGGAGCTCTGAACAGAGTCGAGTAACTGCGGAACGTCTTGTATACAGGTAGAGATTGGCGCTGGTCACTTACCGCGAAAAGGGTCCTGAGGTTAACAATTCGCATAGTAGACTGACTCGACAAGCTGTCGCCGACCATCGACCGGCAACAGGCTGGGCAGTGTGCTCAGCTGAAGACGGCCAAGTCCCTCCGACTTCACCGATGACAATTTTTCGACTTGTAGAGGTAGTGGCGATGAGATGTAGAAGATCATTAGGAACTTGAAATGATCGGCTGCCGGTATTGTTCCCACATCTGCAGACTCCTTCGTTGCCACGGGGTGGTGATTGGCGGTGCTTCGATGTAGGTCGCGCCTGTCAGAGGACAAGAGTTGATGTCGATAAGAGAATGGCAAGGCCCGGCATTATGTAGCCCTTAAGAATCAGCACACCCACGCACCATTCAGCAAGAGAGCGAGTCACAACATTAACTAAGCTCGTATTACAGTGACACACAATGACTGGTTTGTTTTTATTTATACAAAGTTAATTAGGAGACTTGAATGAGAGCCAGGGATGATGAAGAACATAATGTTGGGTGAATTCGCATTCGAACTGCAATTTACACCAACTCTGAAACAAAACAGACCGTTCAAAACACAGTTAATTGAGCTCCACAAGGTAACATTATTCTACATTGTTTTTGAAGAATCAGATTATATAGTGGGTGGAATATTGCCTTACTTCAGCCTAACTCTTGTAACATCTACTGACCCCGTATTTATCTAATTCTAAACTTGCGTGGGAGTCTGACACACTTTTCACTTCTCGGAGAATCTGATATTCAGGATCACATGGTTATTTTGTGACAAAGACTTCGTTCAGTATTGAATTTCGACAGCAGTTACAGTGCCTTGCTGAGAAAGGTTTTGAAGATGGGTGTCTTCTGGGTTGTTGCGCCGTGTAGTCTGGTAGAAGTTTTATTACCAAAATGCCAACATGGGGGTTGTCGAAAGTAAAATGTAACTGATGTCTGACCGGTAATGAACTTTTGGGTTCTGTGAAACGCGAGGAACTTTGTGACTAGTTGAGTGACTCTAAGCTTCTCATCTAGAACTCTTTCCGACAGACCATGTGGGTGCATTTTATATTTGTAGGTCTTGTATGATTTTCAGTAAAGAGTGGTTATTTTCTCACACTGCCTTAACTAGTTGATTCTGACGTGACGTGTTGTGTTTCCTTTGATGTACGCACCGAATTCTTGATATCTTTCAGGTAAGTTTCGACTTCAAAGAGTCTAACCGCATTTCCAAAATAGGACGTCATAGCATATTTCATGAGGGGTCGTGTCATGTTGCGATCTGTCATAAAATTAGACTCAGATATACGTGGTTTTCTTTAGTCCCCGTGCCTGAAGACGAGACCCACTTTTCGGGTGAAAGCGATTACCTCCTTCTTCTCTCCTATTGCAGCCGAAATAGACGTCCTCGTTATGACTAGACTTATATCGAAATACTTCCTGCATATTTTTTTAGGGATTATTTACACAAAGTATCTTTGTGGGGTAAGTGCTGAAACTAGTAAAACCTAATAACTTGTTTTGATAGCTTTCGGTCATATTAGTTTTTGTCAGAAGATAATGCCGACGGCATCATTTTGGTCTGCGCATGGCAGTTTTATTGGTTTTGTGATTGGCTAGTGGGCGTGTACCCTTCTCACAGATTCGTGGGCGAGCTGTGAAATTGTTACCGAGGGCGATATAAAATGTTGGGCTTCAGGAAATCGAAATGTAACTCAGTCGATAATAACCTGCCCATTAGAATAGGCCTAGGAGTCAGAGGAGTTGAGAGGATTGGCAGATAAGGAAACATAAACATTATACTCGTATATACCAGTCGCAGAAGTTTGTATGTCGCCGTCTCCTATCCAGCGTTTGTAATGACTTTGGTCTGCGTAACATACGTTTTCTGACAGCAAGCTAGCTACTGACGTAGGTGGATAGCACTTCGGTCTCCGCTGATGGAACAGTTTTTTTTAAAGCATTTGTTCCTGTAATTTACTAGACGGACAATTCAGGTCTGAGTCTAATTCCCCCATCTGTAGTTTCAATGGTAAAGAAAACGCTTTTACCGGGACTCGAACCGCGGACATTCTTTTCGGATTTGTGACAATCATATCTTGTCTTAGAGATTTGCTTAAAGAACTTCACAAAACGCATTAATACTAGACGTCACATTAAGATAAGCCGTTGTGAGGGCAGACTTGCATTTCGTGTAAGTTTAGGCCTCACTGCACTTCCCCACTCTTTCAAAATAATTTCGGTGGTCTACATCAGTTGAGATCGCCTTCAATCTGTTGTAGAACAAGGAATAACAGGTCAATTTCTAGTCGCACTGGCAACGCAGGGTCTTTAAGCACCTCTCCACAGTGTCGTCATAGAGGTGTTTCATGAATAACAGTCATTCACTCCAATTAAATTGAGACTGGCTTCAGAAACTTTGTCACTACCAACCTCAGTTCTCAATTAACTGCCCATTTTTAAAGTGGTCTGTTCTGTTGAATTATTCATTATTTAGAATCTTGTAGTCTGAGAGCATCCTGAATTAGTACTGCTTCTACATGTTTTCTACCTAGTAACGTTTCCTGTTGTGCTCTTGAAACTGTCGTTGACGTTGTATGATGGCTGGGTGGGGTCAGAACCCTTGTCTAAGCTTAATATTCGTTGTAAAATATCACGTCAGGCTCGGAGTTAAGGAGTCATTGCAGTTGTAAATTTCAGAATTTCACAAAGTCTTTGGCTGGCGGGAATGGAATTTCTCATGATAGTTTCCTCCCCTATAAAGGGAGCAGTCATTTTTTATATCATCACCCATGTCCAAAAATTGAATATAATCTTCTGGATAGCTTATTTATAAATCTTTCAACAAATTCTCATCAGAAATTATGTCGCGCCTTGAACCAGTCTTTCATCCATCGCCTTCTTATTCTTTTCCTTAGCACCAACAGTTAACGCCAAAATAATAACGAAATATATACCCTTTTGATGCATATTTTAAAGCTAATTTAACCCCTTTAGTCACTTTTTTTTAACTATCCTTGCAGAAAATTTGATTCGTACGGACTATGAAATTGCTCAAATCTTATTGAGTAATTATTACTGTCAGTTGTAGTACAGCTCGTGAGCCGGGATAGCTCAGTCAGTATAGTGACTAGCTACGGGCTGGACGACTGGGGTTCGATCCCCGACGGGGGCAGAGGGTTTTTCCTCTAGCCTCTGCGTCCAGACCAGCTCTGGGGCCCACCCAGCCTCCTCTACAATGGGTACCGGGGTCCTTTCCCGGAGGTAAAGCCGGCCGGGGCGTGATGCTGACCACTCACCCCCATCTAGTGCCGAGGTCAAGGAAGAGAGGAGCTATACCTCCTCTCACCCCAAGTGCCTACATGGCGTATAGTGGGACAAACTTTACTTTACTTTACATCGCTTAGGATTAGAGCAATCTGCTTACAAAATTGTGGAATAAAACGTGTATACGTTCTTTAAGAGGGGGGACACACGTATAATACCATCGCCAAAGACAGAGAAGAAAAACTACAATAATCACGTAACTTCCCGTCTATTGCAATACGATCAGTGTAACACATGGACATCAGTGACACCGTTCCCATACACAAATTTATATTAATGACTTTTGTCGTCTAATTCCCACTGTTAATTTCTCCGGAATATAAAAACCCTGGTTTCTTATACATCAACAGAGTAGAGACAGCAATGAAAGAACTGCACAATTGTAGACATTTAAAGAATGTTTCAGACTATCAAAGAAACTTAAAAGCTATATCCAGTCAACAACAATAATTTTCAATTACTTTGTGTCGCAGACAGTTGTGTTCTGTAGTGAAATTAACTACTGAATTAGCAGAATCTTAGGACAGAGAGTTGTGGGCCCACCAAATTTGTAACTTTAAAAAAACACCATGGAGTAACGTCCTTATTACGAAGGTAAATGGTCAGTCAGCTGATCAACAAAATTTGCGTACTTTATGGAACGTTAAAAATTTGCAAAAGTCGACCAGATAGATGCCAACAGTCACCACCGACCTTAAAATAATAACAAGCTAATATAATAATGATAGTCAATCATCTGAAGATGTATTCTGAACCAACGGGCGAAACGTGCATACTGAATGGTCTGTGTCTTAGTCACAAGACACTGTACAACGTAATGCTGATAAATTTTGTGACAAACTTGACCGACGGCTCCAGAAATTGTAGTTTAAATTCCGAAGCGCCTGAGTTTTGGCAGAAACCCAGCGACTTTAAGTGTGTTCACGTTTGATAATCTTAGGAATGGTAGAACACGTACACACAACAGTTTCTCGTGAGCAACATTAATGAAACGGTGTGCATTAGTCGGCGATAGGTGTGCGAGGTATTGTAAATTATCGAATTAGAGTAGAGTGGGTAAGCCATTACATTTTATTTTAAATCTAAAAAATAACAAGGCTTCTCGGCGCATGCAGCCTTAAGATCACCGCCTTCTTTCTGAGAACCAGTCCCGTTCGCACTACTTATCGGTTGACGGACATGTCCTCGCGCGTTGGAGAAGCTTAATGTTACACCTCCTAGCACATTACTATATCACACTCCACGACTTCACTTACAAGACCAAACACCTTTTTTTTGCTTGTAAAACATGGCAAAGGCCACTCTTTTATTATTACTAGAGAAACCTGTGTAAAACATCATAAAAGCCAGTTTATGACACGGTGGGAACATGCTTCTATTGAAAAGTCACTGTTGCAGCTATAAGTAATGATTTTCTGAGGAGCTAATTCGCTATGTTGACTTAAGAAAACGTGCTAAATCTGACGTTATGTAACCATTTCATGACCGCGACTCCTGTAATTCTTCATCGAGGCCTGTCATATCATGCGTTGAATATTTTCCTGTGTACCATCGTGAAACTAAACACACATACGTAATTCGTCTGCGGCAGCGAGCATCAGAAAACGTTTCTCCGCTACTGGTACAGAAGGAAAAGCTCAGTCGAGTTCCAGCAAAATAAACATCCTTGGAGGCGTTACGACCCGACTGGTCTTTTGATGTCGACAGACACCCTCGGCTTCTTGCGACACGCACACACGCGTAAGTTGTGCAATCGAATATGTTCCGACTCGGATACGCGGGTCACACCCCAATACTACAACCGTATGTTCAGATTGGTACGTTAACCAAATGCACACTTTACGTCTTTTACGAATTTCAAAAGATTTCCGCTGAATAACGTTCTTGCTTCATCAGCCTTATCACTTATAACCTTACGATTGTTTTGAGTTTTCAGAATTGTTTAGTGTCTTTCTTTTTACGTATACGATATTTTTCATCCTGTTGTAAAACCAAAGCCCACTAAAAGGAAATTTCCCCTTACCACACTTTTTTGCTGTAAATGTGGTACTTTATAATTTTAACACTTTACTGTCAAAAAATATAATGCACACATTTTAAAGTGCGCGCTTGATGCCAGTGGTAGTTTCTAGTGTGTGATGTCATATACCTATGACATCCTATTCCTTTTCATCACGCTGCAAATCGATTTTCAGCCTACATGTTATGAAACACACGTTAATTTAGTCGAACAAAAAATTGTGATGGTTCGTATTTTATTCTATGACAGTTCAGATATAAGAAAATAAAAAAACAGACAGACGGGAAGGGTTGAAGTGCCATCCCACCCCTAAAATATTCGGGAAAATCTTAGAGGCTTATTGAGAAAAATTCAGCTTTGAACGGAAGATTTACCTGTAATGTTGAAGGGGCCAAAATTAATTTTGAAGCGAATCTAACGAACCCCATGGGGAAGAATCCGAGTCACTTGGTTTTGTACACTCGGCTGCTGTGATGTAGATTTTCAAATTTTAATTCTTTCGACTCAGCTTGGATAGGCGTTTTATTAAACAACTCGTAATTTACGTCGTATTTTGAACGGAAGATTTCAAATTTGACACCTCATTAGACCCCAACTTACGTCGTTAGGCCCACATGTAGTCTATAGCCTGTGTGGATTTACCTTAATTTAAAAAAACATGTCCATGTAATTTAGATTATTGTAATAAATTTGGTTCTTATGTTTAGAGTACACCGCCGTGTTACGTAACAGTTATTATACAGACTCGTTTCAGAGCAGAAATATTAATTTTATAATTCGCGTGTTTTGAAATCAGAACTTATAACGGGTGGTAATCAACCGTCCGTTCACAACTTCCTTGGCGTTTTACCTTTCCTTTCTTATTGTATTCTCTTTTAAACTTTGTCTTGTTACAAATTATCCGTTTATACATGCCTTTTCTTCACCTCCTTGTACGACTCGTAATGAATTACATTCCGGTTTCAGGCTTTCTACGCTGCTAGCGATGCCCGATAATTACGGAGCGCTGCAGTTGTTCACAGCCATGGCGTGAAGAAGGCGCTCAGGGCTACGACTGACTACAACAAGGTAGGATAGCCCTGCTACCTTCTTCTGCTAGTTACTTGGTATTACATGACTCTTCCACCGCTCGATACGTCTTGCGTCTGCGATCCATTGAGGGCCTACAAGCTTCGAGCCCTGCCAATAGTAGACATACAATGATTGCTTGCTGACCAGAAGAAACTTCTTATTCTTGTTCTTATTAAAGGTTTTGAAGTGCACGATGGCCGGTAGCAGCTGCCGCGTGGTCTGGGGCGTGGGTGTTGTCACTCGGATCTTGGGTTCTAATCTTGGTCAAAGAATGGGCGTCTGTCCGCGTATTTCTATACTGCGCTGTCCTTGGTGGGTAGAGGCCTTGCGTCGAGCTGATCATTCGTCCGAGGAGTCCTATTAAACAGCTTAAAAACCTCCCATATGTGAGGCGGTCAACGACTGTAGACCCACGGATTAAGTACGAAGAGAGTTTCTTTTATTTTTACACTGGAAACTACACGGTCAGCCCATTGCATTCTTATCGCACGTAACAACCCTTGAAGGAATAAAACGTACTACGATAAATATATTCCGTGAAAGAAAAATACATAGACCCCCCATTTTGTTTTTAGGGTACGAAAATTATCAAATAAATTAAATATGATTTTTGTAGCACCATTGACATATTTTAATATAAATGACGCTAAATAATGACAGGCTACTAACAAAGTTAATGAACCGATAGACATATGTCGAATTTCAGGACCAGTTTTTATGAGTCACCTCACATCGAATAGGTGCATTAATTTGACATATTACTGTGTGCTGATGCTTAAAGAGGGGTGGGGCGATTTCGGAAGCTTAAAAGTTTTTGAGTTGTTGCATCTGACAGTCAGAAGATGAAGAAAATGAAAGCGATTGATCGAAGTTTTCTTTCACAATACTAATTCATTTATGGAGATAACGTAATTTTTTTTTCATATCTTCTTAAGCAGTGTAAAGGTCCGATATTACGTAAATCTAATCCCAAATCCGGACTAACAGTAATTTGAAATATGTGTCCGGAAATAAGGAAAATAATATTGCCTAATCCAATAATTCGCCAACCACAAGCGTGTAATTATGCCTCTGGAATTATCTGCACGATTGGTTTCTCTTCGAATCTGAAATCTGTTACAATGGATTGCACATTTTTCTGTATTCACAAGGTGAGAAACATTCTGTACTTTTATAATGACGGTAAAATCTAATGTCGGTTTTAATGGCTCTTGAAACACAAAGTACACGTAAAACAACTCAATGAAAGCTGAAACTGTATTCGAGAAAAGTTCTATCATGTAACTTAAGAAATTTGTAAGTCCGTCACGTTCAAACAATAATTACGAAAACTTTATGAGGATCCAGAGTTAGCGCCTGTACCGTATTTGAATGAAGTACTTTCTTTTGGCCCAGGACACGCGCTCTGCCTTTAAAACAAGACAAAAAGTCGTCGGACCTGGTGACAGTCAGTGGATATTTTATTGGAAACGTAATTTTCAGTGACAATGACATAAAGCGCACTGTTAACATTATCAGTGGGTCTGTTTATTTGATAAGCTTTGTCGGTCCTTTCGTGATAATTTGTCGTGGGCATCGGTTGCTAACAGCACAGAACATTCGGTGACTGTGAATGAGACCAGAATTTTTAGTAACAAGGCCGTCGGAAGATCTTGAAGGCTCAGAGAATAAACTTGTGACGGTAGGTAAATTACAGGGACTGGCGGTAATAGCAGCAGGACAGCGGCCATTTGATGAATAGCCCACACTGCCTTGAGCATACAAATTGATCACTACCTTCGAGAATTAACAATATTATTCCCGATCATGATATGTTTCAGTTTTCTGAGTAATTATAAACTCTATCTAATAAGTATTCTACGGACAAATTAGACGTTTTAATTAATACGAATCGTGATATGTTGATGACTTTTTTTGTGGATCTTGCTGCCTTTATCATCAG